>WUQG02402829.1:0-44075 GCA_011317285.2 Androctonus mauritanicus | reverse complement strand
TTTCCGGATTTTTTAATTTTTCCTTTCTTTGTACCCTAAACACTATCTTTATCCCAAATTTCAAGTTTCTAGGGCTGTTAGAAGTACCACTGATTTTTGATGATCGGTCAGTGTCGAAAAAACGAAATTTTGAATACAGATATCTTTTGAATTATAAAAGATAGAAGTGTGAAATTTAGATGTTTCGTTCCGTTTACCAACTACTCTAGATAAAAATATTTTCAGGTTCTTGGACAACTCCAATACAAAGATATGGAGGTGTCAAAAGTACCTTGAGTTCCTTCCAGAAAAGGATGATACGGCCGTGCTTGCTCGACTTGGCGGGGACACTGCCGTGCCCCCCGATAGCATAATATACTTATTTACTTATTATTTACCGCACCCCAGGTTGGGGTACGGGTATCCCGGGTTAGGAACCCTTGTTGCAACTGCTAATCGATAGCAACTATTAATGGATTCATACATTTAATATATTCTTCCAAATAATCAAATTCACATTTTTGTAAATTATGGATTATCGCTCAATTTTTTAATTAATAATGGTAATTTATTTTTAAAAGTTAGTAACTTCGATAATGCATCAAACATCGAGTTCCATCTAGTTACCACCGGTCGATTAAAATAAATTCGACAGTTTCTTTAGTAATATATTTTGCAACTAACGACGTTTGTTTATATAGCCATATACACGTAATTTGATAATTCAGTTTTCCGCTATCTATGAATAACCACAGACAGAAACACATCGAAAAACATATCCAGCGAACACATATCCTATGAACATCCATCGAATACATATCCTATGAATATACAGAAACACATCGAAAAACAATCACCAGGGGATACCCTGGTGATTGTTTTTCGATGTGTTTCTGTATATTCTCTTATTTTATAAGACTTTTTTTTAAATATTGTATAATTTATAATTTCTGTAATTGTAATTTTTTAATGTTTTGTATTAGTCTACGTTTATTTATTTTTTATATGAAAATTTTTGTTCTTATACCTAATTTATGAGTGTTTATAGTCCTGACCTCTGTCCACAGGATTTCGTACTAATATTCGACGAACAGCAGCATTTTTTCATCCAACTTTTATGCATTCAGCAGGAAACTCTTATCAGTTATTTTTAAAAATGGTGGAACAACGAATTATTATTCGTTATTTATTTAATTATTTCGTTTTATTTTATAAAGAAAATACTTCATTCTATAGCAATTCCCTATTTTACAAAATGGGATATCCTAATTACTAATCCTGAATTCATTGTAAATTAGTAACTTCAGATAATTGGAAAATATATGCAAAAATTATTTAGAGAGGACCAAGAGATTAAAAAACAACCAAAACTTTCAATAAGGAAGTGAAAATAATAATAAAAAAAATCACACTGAAGTAGAGAGATCAATAAGACATTTTAAAATTACATCGAATATAAAAATTTTTTAAATTTATAAAAAGGATTTATAATAAAAAAATTTTATGAAAAATATAATAAAAATATGAAAAACAGAATAGATATCAATATTTAAGTGACTTCTATTCAATAAAATTAAAAAAACTGAAAGTATTGGTTCCTAAACTTATGTCTTGCAGTGCAAGACATAGGAGTGCAAGCACGTTCAACCAATAGACAATAGGAGTGCACTCCTTTGTCTAGCACATGCTAGACAAAGGAGTGCAAAGGGTTAATTTATGTTCATCAATTAATTTTTAACTTGTTATCAATATTTTAATCTGAACTTGAGAAATATTTTTTAGAATGTCTGATATTAATTTTTTTAAATATTTGATTTTTTTAATTAAATCAATAAATAAAAATTATTTACATTATTTTATATATTTATAAATTACAATTACTTTTACCTGCCAATGCAAAATAATACTCCAAACTAAACCTAATGTGAGTTTTGGATTTCCATCAACAATATCATTTGTACTAATATTGACAAGCTTAACCTAATAAATAAAAGTAAAATAATTAGATTATACCTGATTAATATAATGAATTATCAGAAATATACTATAATATTTTATATACAAATTTTTATTTAAGAAAATATTGCAATTTAAAAATTTTTATTTATTAAATTTTAATTCTACCTAATTAGCTCAAAATTTTTTCATCTTCTATTTGATCAGATATGAAAAACAATAACAAAATATTCTCATAGGTTTTACATAATATAGAATTTATGTAAATAAAAAAATTTTAATAAAACAATATGTTATTTTTTAATTAAACAGTATGATTTCAGAAAATTAAATTAATATTAATATTTATTATAATTTAAAATTAAATGTTGTTATTATTATTTTTTATTTATCTGGTAGCAGGTATCAAATAAATTTGAAATAAAATAAAATAAAAATTTTCCTTATGTTATAAATTTTATATTCATTCAGTCTACAATCATTTGTATTGAATTGTATGTTATGAAGAATTAAATAATATAAAATCAAAATTTATTTTTAATTATAAAATGATCTTATCTTATGTTAAATATGACCTCATAACTACAGAAAAATGATTTAATTTACATATATAGTATTTCTAAAATAATTTTATGAAATATATGTATATTGAAGTCTCAATTTTCCAACTGATGCGGGAAGAATGGGTTAGATAAGATGAAAAATAAGATAAATGAGGAGCTTAGACTAAGGATATAATACTCTTTACTGATGGTGATGAAATTAGCCAATATATTATGAAAAATTATATTTTATTAATGAATATTTTATTTTATTTTACTCTTTATTGATGCTGATGAATTAACCAATATGTTATAAAGAATTAAATTATATAAAATCAAAATTTATTTTTAATTATAAAATGATCTTATCTTTTCTTATTTGCAAACTATATTTTTAATTCTTTTAAATGAAATATTGATATTTTATGTTTGAAATTTTAATGATTAGTCTATAAATCTGCTATTTCTTCAAGATAAATCATTTTATGCTCTTCACTTTATATAAAAATTTACAATTATTATTGTAACATTGTTGTATTATATACTTTAAATTGTATTACAAGAATATTATATTCATCTCAATCTTGTTTAATATATGGTCTTTTTGAATTACAAAATAATTTGTATATAAATTTTGTTCACAATTTGAAAAAATTTGTAACTCATTGTTATTTGATATGCAAAAGTACTGAAACCAGTGCATATATTGTATTTTATAATATATTTCATAACTGAATCAATTAGAAGTTTCTAATTTCAGATATTTGAACGAAAACTTTAATTATAAAGTAAGAATTTTGTTGGCATAATATCTACTGTCTGGAAATATTACCATAACATGTTAAATAATTATAATTTTACATAATATTTGTTGCTAGATCATTCTGCTATCATAATATTTCAAATTTTTAAATAATTTTTGAAATTTTGGTGAAATTTGAAAATAGATTAGATGTTGAAATTTGAAAATAGATTAATAGATGTTCTTCAAGTTACAAATATTTATATTTATGAATATACCATTTCGTATATTCATAAATATAAATATTTGTAACTTGAAGAACATCTAACTATTTTGCATGCAAAAATCTTATAAGCAAAGAAATCCTATAACTGTTATTTATATTCACACTAATTAAAAAAATTTTTTCTATAAAAAGAAGTCTAGATTTTATTCTAAAGATTAAATTATTTTATACGACTAATTATTTTTTTGTTTTATATGATATTACAGACTAACAATATATAAAATTTTATTAATGATAGATACAAAACAAGAAACATTTACTCTCCAATAGAAAATAATTTACTTAGTGAATTACTTGTTATTTCTAATATCAATGTTCATAAAAGATTTTAATTCTGTCACTTACATAATTTTATATCTTTTTAGGAGTTCTGTGCAATAAAATATTTTCTATATAAGTAATTTTAAAAGTATTCTAAAGTGAAGGGTAATTTTAAAAAGTCTGGGTGAATTTAAATCACAAATGCTACTCATAAAAATAGAGCAAAAAGTTCATATAAGCATGGTCTCTGCAAGATAGCACAGGTTATAAAAGCATAGATTATATACATAACTCTTGCAAAAGAGAGCAAAACATTGGAATATTTCCAGTCATTTACAGACTGTCCCAGTAGTGTGCATAATATTATGATCAATATACAATTCATTTTACTACAGTTGATTGGAAACCATAATTTACTACAGCCATTATGAGACTAATAAGCCTATTAAGTTGTATGCTTTTGAAATCTTAACTCAAAAAGAAAGCATTTCTTAATTATGTTTATATAGACTTTTTGCTTTGTTTGATGCATAGCATCTATGATTTAAGTTTGGCCAGAACTTTTTAAGAACACTTTTTTTTATAACATACACTTACACATATCATTAGCATATTATAGATTTAGTGTATACTCTATTCTAATAAAAATATATTATTTAGAACTCAAATTCTTATTCTTTATATACAGAATAATTTACACTTTACTTTTATATATTATAATTTTTTATTTCTATTTGATTTATTTATTTATAATATTACAATAAATTTGAAATTATTTATTTTATTAGTTTTGATCTTTTAAGTTCTTAATAACAATAAGATCAATTTTAATTTTTGAATCAATTTGCATCATAAGACTGTTATTATATAAAAATGCAGAAATTAATAAAAACTGTTCATTTGAGCAATGAATTTATTAAATATATTTAAAAATCCTTACATTATTTTCTTCAAGTACTTTTAAGGCACGTCCAACATTATTGAGATGATGTAGTTTTAAGCGTCCTTTCTCTCTTGGCTGAAAAATATTTTTTACATATAAATTCATTTCAAAAAAATTTTTTTAAATAATTTTTAAATCATATTTCTATTGTATATATATATAATAGAAATAATATAATAGATATAGTATGATATTATCATATTGTATATAATAATATATTATATTATATTATATCATTATATAATATGTTCAAATATTACACAGTTATAAATTAGCAGAAAGTTATATAATAAATTAAATATAATAAAATAATATGAGGTCCCTGACTTATGACAATCCATATTTACATAGGATAGTGATTATTTATGACAAAAGTTCATATTTACAATGGCTACCATCAATGATTTTGCAATAATGGTAGCTAATCAACCATATGGCTCATTTTTTTCTCTACATGGTCTAAAGCCACTTTCTACCCAATGGATACTAAGCAACAAGACATTACCATCCCCATTATGGGCCACCACGATTCTGGTGGCATCAGCCTTCAGGTGGAAGATGAGGTTCAAAAAGTCAGGCCCAGATTGCTCCTGAAAAAATAGGCGATGTTGGGATCTTGTTTGAAAAAATAAGAGATGTTGACCCAGGAACTGAATCCAGATCCTCCAAAGTAATAAATGACTGCTTTAACAGGTGGCTGATATTAGAAATTTGATACAGGAAAATAAACATTCCATCTTTCTTTTTTACATATTTACCATTATGCTTTCTTTATGTTTTCTTTAGTTTTTACCCTCAAAATGATGATAGGTATGAAACACATAATTTCTAAATTGCTACATTTACCCTACTACATTTTAAAAACACATTGAATATCCTGAGTTCTGGTATTGCTTTGAGTTGTAAAATTCTGCATTTGTGTCATTCTGGGAATCATTTTTCTTTGGTAACCCAGCAGCTCGCATTATATGGTTCAATTACTGCTCCCAATACATTTATACATATGTACTTTTGATGCTATGTACTTTTGATGCTATGTAATAACAAATGAAATTCATTTATCATGATATTTTCCATCTTTAGAAAATTGATAAAAAATCATATCCCTGACATTTTCTTATTGCATTAGTAGAACCAAATACAAGACAATATGGCAAAATGAAAATTTCACAAATAAACACATACAGTTACATTAAAATTAAATTATCTAAACACATTGTTTTACTTAATTTATCAAACCTTCAGTGTTAAGTTACTTCATTCAACTTTACATTATCAATATAATAGCTAGTATAAGAGATATTCACATTGTTACATCTTTTATTCTTTGTATCATGGTGAAAATTCTTCTTCCTTTAATAGCAGCACATTGCATTGTTCAGTTTATGCTTCAAGTATGAAGTAGATCTATTGTACATACTGCAAATGCTTCTCAGAATTTTTTGTCTGTTAAAAATAGTAGTGCCAATTACTTATCTTCTATATTTCAATTGTTTCTTAAAAGAAATTATTATTTCAACTTGCATCATTTCAGTCTGCATTACATTTTTGAAGAATGCATCTGGAATGCAAAGTGGGATCTGAATGTACTTATTATTTGCAGCATCTATTGTTAGACAGAAAAAAAATTAAAAATAATTATTAAAGTCACACTTAAATATCAGTTTTATATATTAGTTTATTAAAACAGATACTATAAAGATAATTAATAATTGAAATAATGATATATTATATCTTCTCAAATGATTAACTGATGATCCAAATGCAATTCAAAAATCAAGACCTAATGTATTTAATTTTTTACAAAATATTTTGACATTTAATGATATAGATGAATGATAGGAATTAATGGACTAGACACAAATCCTCTGAAAAGATCTTGAGATAACCCAGATCCATATGTCCAGCCAGATGATTTATATAGACTTCATTAAAAAATTACCTTCTATAGTTAGGCTATGATAACTGATTAATTATCGAAGTACGTTTGTCATTTTTTTTTATATAATTAAATGATATTTTAGCATATTTGAATGAAAAATCGAAAACATTTTTTCATTCAAATACATTATTATATTTTTCCTTTAAATTAATGATAATTTTGTCTCCAATTTATAAGAATTTGATTTATAACCATTTTTTTAGATTAATGATATGATCATAAATCAGAATAAGGGTATAATTATAATATTGTACTTTATGTAAAATAGTATTTATTGAGCAATAATCTTCAGACTGGTAGTTCATAAACTTATTATTTGTATATACTACATGACAATAATAAATATGAGGTTTTAAAAGTTAATAGTTGCAATAGTATAATTAGTGTGGAATAAAAACACAGCAGTTTTAAATCTTCACAGTCCTTTGATATAATCACCAGTATTGTATAATATCCATTGCCAGCAATGTGGAAGTCACAGAATGATATTGGCAGACTCTGTTTGGTAGATAGTTCATATAGAATGGATATACACTCATATAGAGTTGATAGTTCATACAGAAATTTATAGTTGATAGTTCATATAGAATGAATATACCACTCTATATGAATTATCAACTAAACTAAGGACGGCCCCAGAAATATCAGGGATAGTCTTGAAATTATACCTCAAAATAGTTCTTTCAACTTTGAAAACAAGTCAAAGTCACAGCAGCTTAAATCCAGTGAGTACAAAAGATGGTAAAACACCTCTCAATTCCAATGAATGAATAGCTGTTGCACAACTGCTGCAACAATGACTCAAGTATTGTCTTGCAAAATGATGCACAAATTCTGGAAAAATTGTTGCCATTTCTTTGTCAAAATTAGTTATAGATATATTTAAAAAAAAATGTGCATAATACCATATATTAATGGTCTCATGTAGTAAAAAGTCATGTGTCATATGTCAGGATAACATCATAGATGAGGATAACCATAGCCTTCATACTTCTGGAGTTCTGCAGCATTTTTGCTCTGTGTGGTAACCAATAATGTTGCCACTTATTTGTATGGAATTTTATTTCTGGTTTATATGATTGAATCCATGATCCATTCAATGCTATAATATAGCATGAAAACTGCTCCATACACATATAAGCAATCTTATAGTATCATCAAAATATGTCTAATCATCAACATGCAATTTTTCTCATTCCCAGGCATTCCTTTAGGATATGCAGAACAGTCATATGAGATAATCTAATCCTGTCTCATAGGTTAAATCATGACTTGGCCATCACCAATCAGTCCGTAATAGTGCAGAAATATCACTCACTTATTCTCTACTTACATTCAGACATCCTGGCTAAGGCTCATCTGTCTCATTTTGTTATTCCCGAATAAAAGGCTTTTGTCCATTTTTCAATCATTCTATATGATAATGCAAATAATTCATAAAGCCTCTACAAGTTTTTCCTAGTTTCTGGTAATTTCAATTTTTATCTAGCACTGCTGCTCTAATTTAGACAAGATTGTTAGTATACCAGTTGGTTGTTCTTTTATGTTCTTTTTGTTACTATGCATAAACGTGTCATGGTAAAACAATCCCATTCTGTCCATAAACAGAATAAAGATCAACCTCTCTGTGGCATCAGAAGTATAAACGTTATTTCACTGCTATCTTATAGATGTATCAGCATTATTAAACTTCCAACCTTTGTATTATTTTGTAAATAGTAATTTATGTAAATTTGTTTTTTTTCAAAAATTTATTATATTATTTTTGATTTATATGGTCTGCATTTAAGTAAAGAAATATCTGGATAAGCAGTTAAATAAATAAGAGTGATCTATAATTGGAAAAAAAAGATTGAGAATCATTAATAGAGAATATATAATAAAACCTTTGATTCAGCTATTAAAATAAAAGACAGCACAAACATTTACAAATCCACTAATGCTTTAATAAAATACTTTTAGGTTTTGCAAATCAGTAAATATACGAGGTAATAAGTATTACTAACAAATATACTTTAATAGTTTGTGTTGAAGTGTGCAATATTTAGAGTGTATTTCAGATCCATACTATTCTTTTTTCTCAGAAATGCAATAAGATTGGAAGTAGGGAGAAAAATCTTG
The DNA here is from genome assembly GCA_011317285.2 of Androctonus mauritanicus. NCBI lineage: Eukaryota > Metazoa > Arthropoda > Arachnida > Scorpiones > Buthidae > Androctonus > Androctonus mauritanicus. Next base: position 35,303 of record WUQG02402829.1, on the reverse strand, counting down.
ATTACCAAAGTCTATCCAGAGAATTGAATGATTATGTTAGAAATTTTGTGGGCCTTCTAGAAGCAGGGGTGCTAGGGATTGCCTTTGAAAATTCAAATGAAAATATATGTTAATTTGGGTATAATTGGATAGAGCTGTCAAAAACAAACAACTTTTACTTGAGAAGTTTTACTATCATCATATATAGCATATATGGTTTGCGAGATAGCACAAAAAAGATGCTACTATATGTAACATTAATTGAGCAAGTATGCAGAATTTATGTTATATTGGAAACCAAGAAGAGTTTTAAACTTGTTTCAATCCTTTCTGTACCTGCATTGTCCTCTCATGGATTTTTCTTCTTATTTTTTGAATAGCTCAATTGGCATTACAAGTAGTAGCATCTTTTTTTTTTTTTGTTGTGATATCTTGCAAATCATACATGATGATAAACTTCTCAAGCAAAAGTTATTTGTTTTTGACAGTTCTATCCAATCATACTCAAATCAATATATATTTCCATTTGAATTTTCAAAGTTGACACCTAGCACCCCTATCTCTGAAAAGCTCAAAATTTTTAAAAGGGCCATTTGATTCTCCAGATAGACTTTGGTACTCACGATTTTCTCCCTACTTCCTATCTCATCACATTTCCAAGAAAAAAGATGATATGACTGCTGAGATATTTTTTTTTTTGTGTGTGTGTGTGTGTGTGTGTGTGTGTGTGTGTGTGATAACAACCAAATTATTTGTATTTTTTCATAGGATAATACGCAGTCTATTTTCAATTTCAATTTGAAATTGAATTAATTTTGAGATTGTGTTAATTGTTGCCATTTGAGTATTTTGTGTTCCAAACGTGCAGTTCTTGGCTAAAAAGTAATAAAAGTACTGGTAATTTTTTATTACATATTCCTCTATTGAAGAATAAAAACTTACCAGTAAGTTTGTTCATTATTATAATAATATAAATTTAATTCATAAAATTAAAATTTAATTGTAAATTTAAAATATTAAAAACATACTAAATCTTTATGACATAATATTTCCAACAATGACAATAAACTCGTTCCATCTCTTAAATCTTCAAATAAATCTTTTATCAATGGTTGATTAGCCTATAAAATAAATTAAAATATTTTATATTCAAATTAAGATATAATAGATATATAAATAAATAAATCATCATGAATTAATTTTTTATCATCTTGAGTTAAAACAGATTATAAATTTTACACATCTTGAACAGATTCAGTTCTAGGAATATATATAACTGAAGAAACTTGTACTTAAAAGAGTCTTTTGAAAATTATGAATTTTAATTCAAATTATATCAGTATTCTTTTATATAATAGATTTTTGTAAACATTGAGATAACTTAAAATTAAGAAGTATATAAGCATTCTTTAACTTGTGAACAAAATTCTTACACAAGTTTTGTTTGGTATGTCAAAAAGTTCATAACTCAAAAACCACTGTTACAGGGTTTGCAGAAATACTGAAATCATTGCATACATTATATATTATAATATATTTCATAATTGGAACAATTAGAAATTTCTTATTTCAGAGATTTAAATGAAAAATTCTAAATATTTTGATTATAAAGCAAAAATTTTTTAATGTAATTTCTATTACCTTGAAATACTGCCATATGTAAAGTAACTGTGTAATTTTACATTATATTTGATCTTAAATCATAATATATCATTAATATTTAAAATTTTTTTGAAGAGTTTTGAAATTTTGTGAAATTTGAAAATGAAATGGTATATTCATAAGTATAAATATTTTTAACAATTATGAATACATACATAGCAAAGAACCTTAGAAACAATGAAACTATAGAAATAGTTATCCATACAGCAACCAGCAACATCCAAGTAAAAATTACATATGAATCATCAGATTAATTATTATGTAAGAATCATCAAATGTCACTATAAGACAAAATCAAAGGACACATATGGGGGGTGTCAAATATAACAAAAAATGCATTGTGATATCAGAATTTGCATTATACAAAGATTTTAAAGAGGAATGGAATAGGAATAGAATAATGCATAAATAAATAAAAATAAATAGAAGTCTGATCCACAGATCCAGATTATATTAAAGAAAAATGGCATATCTTCAAATAAAATCTAAATAAGTTAATAATTAAAAAAAAAAGATGCAGAAACATTTAGTGAAACATAGAAACAGATAGCCAAATATGGCAGGTGGATCCTTTCTCAAATGATACTAGGGGAGAAATATCACCATGCAAATAACATATAACAGACAACACAATCAAGACACCTACCAGTCCATATTCCATGGTCATAGATGCCATACACATTTCTATGTACCTACCTTCTAATTTTTTTCATTGTATATATTGTAGTTTAATATACAATAGTTGTATCCTGAAAGCACTTTCTTAAATTTTTGCCCATTATAAGCTGAATACCTATTTGTAGTATAATTTCTTTTTCTGTTATAATTTTTCATTGATTAAAAGATATACCGAATCAATCAGTGCCAAAATTACTTTCCAAAACAATAAAAAATATAAGTAAGTTATGTAAATCTAAAATTATGTAACTCATAATTATATAAACTAAAGCATGAGTTTAGTTTTGATTGATGTCTTTATGTTACAGGAATATTTTAACTTTTGAAATTCAATTGTTAGATATCAATTTATAAATAATATTTGGATATCAAATTAATTGATATAAAATAAATTTTATATATATTTCACTAAGTATTTTAATTTACCTTAACAAGCTGTGAATTAATCCATTTTGTAAAAGTTTTCTTTTGTACATCTTCTCTTTCATCTGAATATTAAAAATATGTACACAGATTAAAAATATTTAATATATTATAAATATATACATAGATTATAATACTTAATATATTCCGTTTATCAAAAATATTTTAAATAAAATAATTCAAAATTTTAAAATCATCAGAAATTAATAATAATGAAATAATTAAAAAATAAAATTTTGAATTCATTAATTCAGTAATAACAAATTATCCATTTACAAAAAGTTTTTATATTTATAGTAATATATCACTGATCATAATATACAATTGGAAAACTAATACATTAATTAAAAAAGAAACAAATGAAGTTTACAATTATTTAAATAATAAACAAAAAAAATAAAACATAGTCATTTCCATTGGATATTATAAAATAGGTTAATATAAAAAGTTTAAATAAAACTTCTATTATGGAAAAGATAGTTACAGATTATTCATATTATTAGAAATAAAATCCAAGTATGGTATTGTGTAACAGTTTGTTTTATTTGGAAAAATAAATAGTGTGCATTAATAAAGTTCCAGATGAGCATTATTCATATTCTACAGGATTTCAATTAATCATATTTTGTATAAAATATTTCAATTGCAATTCCAGTTTTGCAGTACATGAAGAATTATAAAAGAATCTGGATCTGATCAACTGCAAATGCAGAAAAAAATTTTAAAGCTAAAAAGTAAAATACATGTATCAGTAAAATATACTGTGTCATTTATTTTCTATTTATGTTTAATTATTATCTATCTAGTAATTCTATTCTTCTATATTTTACATTAAAAAATTTGTTTTACTTATTTGGCTTATAGTTTACTTTTATCCAATATTTACAGTAAGAAGTATTATATTATAAATATTAAATATTTTTCTAATATGTTGGAGGAAGTTTTATCCTCTCTAGTCCCCATAGATGCTATTTCTGTTACTAACTCTTGGATAGAATGCAGATTAACAAATTTCATAACAAAAAAGAACAGATTTTTTTTATATAAACTTAAATAAAAAAAAAAAAAATCAATAAGAACTATATCAAGGAATAAGAATCAAGAAATTGATCCTGCTATACTACTTGATTGACTTTAAAAAATTTCATCCCAAAATTCTTTATATCAATCAGCCATAACATAGAGAACTAACATCCTACTAAAAAATAATGTTTATTTGAATATGGATACTGTAAGACTAATAAATGATATATATCCAGAAAATTTGTAAGAAAAACAAAAAGTTCAATATTTGGAAAACAATCAATTAATTTTATTTAAAAAAAGAATAATATACATTCAATTTGAGATTATTTTATAGGGTTGTTTGGAATGTAATTTTGTTTTTTCCAACAAGTGGTGTTAGTTGTATTTTTAACCTGCCAATTTCATTGTAAGCCATACAAATTGTTTATTTTTTGATTCATTTCAATTTCCATTATAACTTTAACTTCTGATATTGCAATATGTTTAAAATAATTAGCCATTAAATTACATGTTTTATTTTAATTTGAATAATTTTATTAGATGGAATATTATTGATTGAGGATTTTTTATTTTTTAATATCACTTTCCAATTGCTCACCATTTACTAAATGACAAGATTCACTTTTAGGCCCTAGCACAGACTACCATACTTCTGGAGTCTATAGAGATGGACCAATTTAGGTAACTTGAATTAACTTTTCAAGGATTTGTAAGTCTTTTCCTTGAGTCAGAATGATTAATGAAGTCAAAATGAATAAAAAGATCAATCATATGATTGATTCATTCAATCAAGTTGAATCAACTGAAATGATTCTTGAAAATACAGTAATCATTTCTCCTATCAATAATATACAGATTTTAAATATAGAAAAAAATTTTCTTAGCTCGAATCATTAATTGTAGCATTAATATATTCCATTTCATATAAGTTCCAAAATAGTAAGTTTTTCTTCTGATAAGGATTTTTAATATATGAATGAATTAAAGGATGATTTACTTTTTGACAGCATATATCTAATACTGATTATATTACTATTATATTTAGAAAACTATGAGGAGGAATGGTCATTTTTGAATGGATCATATAAATATATTTCACTTGATTATTGCCAAAGGGGGGTAATAATCTATCTTTTACTTATATATGTGTCATTTAGTATAATATGCAAAAGAAATAGGATTTATTGATCTATTTTACATTTCTTTAATTGAAACAAAAATAATAAATAATAATTCATTTCAATTGATCATTCTTTTTATTATATAGATTTATTTCATTATCTTCATTCTTATTCTGATTCAATATAATCACCATATTTCATCAAATCTAAGTAAGATACTATCAATTGCAAGATACAGTATTATTTCCAGCATCATAAAATGAAAAAATAAAATAAAAACTAAATTAACAAAAAATTTATTTCAAATAAATAAAATTCACAAGAATATAATTAATTTTCTCTGAAAACAAATATAGAAATGCTGTCATTTCTCTTATGATAAATGTTCGTTTACTAATAACAAACCACCATTCTGTTTCCATGTTTTTCTGTATATGCAATAATTTTTCATTTCAATGTAGATAATAATGTAATCTTTTTGAGAGTATTTTAAATGTTAATTAAAAATTCAAATGTCAGTAAAACTCAAGACATGTACTTATCTGTATTACTAAAAATAAATGAATGTCAATGTGCCAGAATCATTACACTGATGATACAAAATCTGAATATGCACAAGCACAATTGCTGTATGGCTAAGACAATGTTGTCACTATTGTCATACCAATAATTGTAACAAATTTTAACAATCCATGGACTTTGATTGCAATGCTTCACTCTAAATATTTTTATTACTATTTTTCAATTGTAAGAAGCCATTGATTCTAAGATGCATCTTGACTTCAGAGATGACAAAATATGAAAAATATGTCTTAGAATTGATGAAATACAATATTAGAGTTAGCATAATTTAAATAATAATAAATTCCTCAATAATTAATTATCTGATGTCAGTATGTTTTAGAATTAGATGCAGCTTCTGAATTTTTACAAGAGAGATCATCATTGCAATTCTTATAATCTTAATGACAATTTTATTATTTTTATTTTCTGATTTTGGATTTGATTATTGCTTTCCTTTTTTCATTTTCCCTGCAAATTGCAGAATTTTCTGATTTTTGCTTGTTGGCTTTTATGGTGAGTTTGGGGTTTTGTTTCACTTAGTTTACTTCTGTAAGTTTTTCTTATTTTTTCTCTGGCTGCTCTAGACTGATCTCTCTTAGTCTCTTTTGTTGCCTTATTCTGTTCTTGTTTTGATTTTGTTGATGTTTTGCCCTCTGCTTGTTATTCCTATTTGTCTTTGTAATGTGTTGTTTCATTGTTTTTTAATGTATTGTCCATTTATTATTTTCCTTCTTTTACTTTGCTTGTGTTTTTGTATTGACTATATCTTCTGTGCATGTCTTATTGGCAGTTAAGTGATATTTTTTCCTATTTGCCATTTGGGCCTTCTCTTTTTATTTCCCACATTTAGACTTCAATTTAATATTGCCCAATTGTTGGTGATATCATCATTGCAGTATTCCAGTTTCCTTTTCTGCTCTGGCAATACTGAAAGATTTTATTTTTATTCTCTCTCTCTTCATTCTTTGACCCATTTGTTAATATAGTTAGATTAGTTTTATTAATCTTTTTCCCTTCCCTATCTTTCTTTTTTCCTCCTCCTATTCATCATGTGATTGATGCTATGAATATGCATCTCTTCAAATTAGCACATTTTACTATACATTCTTGAATCGCTTGATATTCTTTCAGAATAGGAAGAGATTCATCATCTGACTTGTTTTCTTCCATTAAAAAAAATGACAATTTAATTACTTTTTTCTGATTTTGGATTTGATAAAAATAATTTTTCTGGACAATAAGAATATATTAAAGATTCATTTCATGCATCAAAAATTCTTTACATTTTAATTACTTTTGCTTGGTTACCATCAATACTTTTTTTTATTATAAATTTCTTATATGACAAGCAAATATTTTTTGCATGTTATACAGCAAAAATTTTTTAGATACACTTTTTATAATATCACTTTATAAAATTTTGATTTTATATAACACCCGATTTTTTCATTCATTGTCCTTTCAATGATCTCAAAATTTGTAATTAAATAATAAATATAATAAATAATGATACAAAATTCAAAATATTTTTAATCATTTAATATTTACAAAAACATTTAACAAATATAAGAATTTTTGGTTCCCTTAAAAGTATTTTGAATTCATATCATCATTTATTATATCTAATATTAAATTATTTACTAGAATAATTATTAATAATTCTATACAAAATCTTTATTGAAAAAAAATCAAAATTATGCAAAATATTAATGTCTATTATGTTACTTTTCATTGTCTTTAGTAAATAAAACAAACAAATTCCAGTTTTCTTTGCATATACTGTAATTTCAAATATTAATTAAATTACTATTAAATATTTTTTGTTTTGAAGATAATTAGCAATCTCTTATAATATATTGCACAATATTTGTGTTTAATTATCTCTTATACTGTATATCTAATGCTTAGTTATTTTTAAATAATCTTTCAAATTTTATTTAAATTTTATTAATTTAGATAATTTCATAACAATTTAAATTTTTTGAATTTTTCAATATTTAAAAAAAGTATTGTATTTGTTTTATTAAAATATATTAATAAAATATCATCAAATATAATATTTATTTATATAATTGCATTTAAAAATTTCTATTATTATTCTTTAAAATTATTTTTATATTAATACTGTAATTATTGTTTTAATTACTTTAACAATATTTAAAAGGAAATATTTCATTTTACTTTTTAATAGTTACAAAACTGAAGTTGATTTAAATGACTTATTAAAATCAATAAATCTTTTATCTAATCGATTTTAATTTTCCATATTAATTATTTAAAATACTTATTTATATTTCGATTTTTTAAAATAATGTCAATACCACGATAATATTATTTATTTACATTTTTAATTAACTTGTATTATTAATTAAAATCCAAATGATAAAATAATTCTTGCCGTTTTTCAAATCTAAACGAGATATAATCCGATACCTGCGATCTCGAATAACTTTTTCCGCGGTGAAAACTTTCCCAGTTAAAAGAAAAATCGATAAGTAGCACTTTCCAAATACCTATCAAATGACTGAAAAGACCTATGAGATGCAATCGTAGTGGCACCACCCAATCATCTACTTTACCTATATAAAACTTCTAATGGAGTATCTAATGCATAAAATTTGTTGAAAGTACAAATCTTACCAATGAAAATGACATCCATAACGTGTCTGTATATTCTGATGTTAAAAAACGAACTACTGTGTTACTTTGAAACTTGTGATCATGTGGGTCATCTAAAGATTGTTCAACACTCGGCGGGTAAACACGCTATCCCATAATCCAATGCAGTGGCGCCTATCTTAAGAATCCGATCGGCACTTCTCTTCATTCAAGACAAACAACGAAATAGTTTAATAGTACTGTACATTCGTTGTTTTATCGACGTTATCATGACATTTAATGTATTTTCGTAATTTTATTCAATATTTTTCTATTGGACATATCTGAGTGCAAATATTTATAACCGACATTTACAGAATTTTTTTCTGTATATGTTTTTCGACGAGAATAATTCTCCCCTAAAGCATAAAACTGCTTTATGTCGTTACACGTTAATGTATATTTAGTTTTCAACCAAGTTCGCTGGCTGAGAAAAACATAAACAAATAATTTTAAAAAATGTTTTTAGTTAAAAAAAAAAGATATTTGATTTTTTAAAGAAAACATATTTTTATTGTATAAAATACGTAAATCTTTTTTTATATATAATATTCTTAGTGAATTTTCACTGATTATATTCGTTATTAATGCTATAATTATTATATCATTTTTGTTTAATTTTAATTCCCAAACAAGTTTTTATCTTGTTTAAATGTTAATATTGAAAAAAAATGAATGCATAAGGATGATTGTATTTTAAAAAATTACTCGTACAAAAGAAATGTTCAAACTTTTGTTACCTGAGTTCACATTGTTAGTCTCTCTGGTTATAACATGATCAACTAGCCAAAGATAAAATTTGACAAAAAAAAATTTTTTTTTATTTAGCAAATAATACGATAAGTAATTATAGGCTTTTAATTTCAAAAATATTCATCACCGAGATGAAAGAAATCATGATTGTCTTTACGATTTCTTTAGATTAACGAAAGCAATATAATATGCTATTTGATAAATTTTTCAACTTTCATTAGAATTAATACTGATAGAAAATTTATAATTGATAATTTCTACAGTCTAAATTTAAATTAGACATATTTTATAACCGTATTAGTTATTGTTATGAAATAACATTGTAGATATTCTATAGAATTTATAAGCTCAAAAACTGTTTTAAAAAATTAAAATAAATTTAACTCCCAATTTTACTGTTAAATAGTAAAGTGGATTAAGATCCTTTGGGGCTCGTAAGCACAAGCAACCTTTTAAATAATTTATAAAAGTGTTCAATAATTTTAACCCGCTTTTGTGGCCCTATTGTCGGGGATCCTATTGTGCCTAGTGGATAATCGGACCTTGTTAAACAGGTTAATCGGCTTGGATGACTTACGAATATCATATGGCTGCTGCTCGTTTAAAAATGCCGTAAAATAAAAATAGTCGAATAAATAAATAAATAAATGCCATAAATAAATATTAGATTTCTTTTTATTGGTAGCGTTCTATTATGACAAAAAATAGTCTACAAATTTCTGACATCAGATTTGAAAATTCAGTACCTATGTTTATAGTAATTATTGTGATATAAACGAAATGAAAAGTGGTGCATGTAGCTTTGAAATATACTAAACACTTTGCTCTAATGTTTTCTAAGATGATTTCCTCTTGTAGTCTATATGATGGGAGTATTTTTACTACAGCGACTGCTATGTTATGGCATTTATTCAGAAGCACGTTCATGCTACAATAATCTTATCATTTACAAGATAATCTTTATTGCGAACATATATGCTGTACTCGTAACGTTAACTGAATAAAAATAAAAACCTTTAAGAATTTTTCTGTAAAAGCATTTTCAGTCAAAAATTTTTGATTATATTTTCCTCTTATATTTCTTAACGAAAGTAAAATAACGTGATACTTGATAAATTTTTCAAGTTTCAATAGAATTAATAATGATAGAATATTTATTACTGATGATTTCACATAGATTTTATCAATTTTATATAGATTTTTCCCAATGAAATTAATAACTCGATTGAACTGATTATTCTATACACTGTAATTAGGGAAATTAAAATGAAGAATTAAATTTCAAATTAACAAAACTTGATCAAATTTTTGGTATTTTTCTTTTTTTTTTTTTTTTTTTGTGTGTTACACTTACAATATTTTATTAAACTATAATATTTATAGCTATCTAATCCAATGTAATATTTGTACCTTTTTTCTACTAAACATTTCAGATAAACTGCGAACGAATGATTGCACGGAACAGATTATAAAAAATACAGTATACCATTTCTTCTATAATGTTGCATGAACCATATCTGAATTCATAATATATATATATATATACTATACTATACCACTAATTATTCTTATTATAATTATTATATTTATATAATATTAATTTTTGCATTAGTTTCACCAATTAAATATACTAACTATAGAATAAAAATACATGGGTATCCAACTGTTGTTTAAGATAGATCTAATCTTGAAATTTCAATTCAGAAGATTTTTTTCTGATTTCTAAGATCGACCCGACTATCTTCTTCATGAATAATGTATTTGGTAAACATTGACATGGTGGCTTTCACAATATAATCCATATCATAGATTAAAAATGGCATAAAACTAATTAACAATCAATTTACAAACAAACAGATAGTAATTTCTTATTCTTGCTAAATTAAAAATACTGTTTTGAAGTTTTCTTTTAAAACATTCTAGTAAAACAATAAAATGAGGAGTTTATATATTATTCTATATGTATTTATATATATAATTATATATATATATATAGATAGATAGATAGATACACATATAACATTATAACTACATAAGATATACTATATATATATAATTATTTATAATTTATTTCCTCTAAATGTAATCATTTTAATATCTTTAATTTAAGCGCTTTAGTAGTGATTTAAACTATATATTATGTGCATATATATATATATATTCAGTAGCTTTAGCAAGGGGTTGAAACTAAAAAATTAAGAAATATCGAGTATTGTTTGAATAAAACTGAAACGAAAAATACACAAAATTATGTGTTATATATTTTATTGAATATGATTAATTTATATATTAATGTTCAATGATTATTTACATCATAATCACTGAACAAATCATAGTATAAATATTACTATGTTAGTGCGCTATGTTATATATTATGTATACTATGTATGTACTATATATAATATGTATATATGTATGTACTATATAACCTTATCATTTTTAGTTCAATAGACTATAAGAAAAATACTGTACAATATTAATAAAATAAATGCATAATTTTTCAATTTAATATACGAAATCAGTTTTCTTTAAGAGAGACTTATAATAGTATATTTTTAACTTTTTTTTATGAATCCACAGTTTCTTCTATTATTTGATTAATGGAGATTATAAAAAGTATCATCATTATAATAAAATTATTAGTTTTATTTAAATAAATATAGTAATTAACTTTCAATATGCTAAAATATAAAATTTATATTATATAGTATAATTTTATCCAGACTTTATAAATTATTCGATTATTTATTAAAGATCTCAATATCGTAAATTTCTTTTATTTTTCTATAATATTTTTCACTTGATATATCATTATATTTAATATGAAACACATTTAAAGATTTTTAATTTCATTTTTTAAATGGTAGTTGATTTTGTTAATAATATGCTTTAATCATTTTTTTTTTATATCTTAACAAAATTTCAATTTTCTTTTAATTTTATTATGCATAGAATCTATTCCTTTTCGTTATATTGCACAGAATAAAATCTATTTCTTTCTAATACATTACATAGAATATAGTTTTTAAAAATCATTATAAGATTATAGAGATTTAAACATAACATATATGCATATTTTACGATTTCCTAAGTCTATCGTGTCAATTTTTATAATGTTTACTTGTATGTGAAGAGAGATTTAATTTTAATTCAAAACTTATGCTTAGAATAATACGAAATTTTATATTCAATACGTTTAGATATAAGTATTAATCAAAAGTCGATCTGATTTAGACTATAATCTCTGAGAATGACTTGTCTACCCTAAGGACCTGAATCAATTTACTTTCATTTCTGGTTAATGTTGTAAGCGATCGAAAATTGATAAATGCATCAATCTGTATTGCTGTAATATATATTAAACATTTATTTTATTATAAATATTAAAAGATTGAACATTTATATTGTGAGCAACTATAATGGTATATATGTAAACAGGTTAAGTTCTGTTATAAAAAAACGTTAAAAATATTTTTGTAACAGAATTAAAATAAAGATTTTAACTAATAATATATAAAAATAATAATATTTAATATTTAAAATAAGTAGAGAATCAAGCTGATTTAAGATGGTAACTTAGTTTGGTTCTTATGAATCAGCGAAGCCATAGAAAATGTTTTGCTATCGTTAAATTAAATTTAAATATATTGTTAATATCATTATCAAATTTTATTTTATTAAGTTATTTATTTTAAAAACAGAAACAAGTTTTGTACGACATGACAGTTTATAAATTTGCTTGCTTTAACAGCTATTAATACTTAATTAATGCTTGTAACATTTAGCTTGCAGTGATGATAATATCTGATTAAATTAGCTGAGAATATTAAATCATTTACATCCCAAAGGAATTTTTTTTTTAATGCATCTATTCCTTATGAATACATTTCCATATAAATATGGAAATATATTCATTTTAAAAAATTTCCTCGAAGAAAATATACCAATAATTAATACTTAAAAAATGCCGCTTTTAAAAGTAAACTATTGTTTATAATTTAAAATATAATTATATCCTATTCAATATTAATTTGTTATTAATAATAATAGTTATTAAATCAACAGTTTCTAAATTAATAAATTTTCTATCATTCATAATTATTATTTAATGCAAGAAACAAATTTCGATTGTTTTACAAATAATGTATTTACACAATAGCCTAAACATTTTTGAAAATATCTCTCTTATTAAAATATTTATAAAAAATTTTACACCACTGTAGACTAATTTGTATAATAAATAATGTAAATGTATTTAATCTATAAATATATATACAGTACTTATATAATAATAATACATTTATTCAATATCAACAGGACCTGTTATGATACTGAATACAAACTTTGAATCCTGTTAACTTTTATAGCATTACAAACATCCAATTTGTCTTGCAGAGAAAATATTATCATACATAAAATAGCTCACAATTACTATATTCTGAAAATAGCCCGGAGTCATCACAAATATATACCACATTGTAAAAAGAATTTTAGAAAATAGTTTCTCTTCGTAATTCTCTACATCGTATATTTAAAGAAAAAACTTGTAGTAAAGAAAAATAAATATTTCGCTAACTCCAAATACAGTAATGGTATAGTATTTCGTCCTCACCTGAAAACTCAAACGTGAAAAGTAAAAAAATATATACTGTATATAATTTTCCTTATCCTTTATCGATTGTAGAATATTTTTCAACGAAAAATCGACAAGATAAAGTCTTCCATTCAAGCAATTTTATGAATTCCCCTTCTCCAATATAATATATATATATAAACCATTCATAAAGTTATATAACTCTCTAAATATATTTTATTATGAAAAATCAATAAATGAAATATATAAATTTTATTGAAATCGATATTTAAAAATTCAATTACGTAATGAATTTACGAAATTATATAAATTCTTTATATTATTTTTCTGTTCAAGTAATTTTCGGCGATTTAATTAAAGTTTTTCTTGAAAACTTATCAAAAGTGCAGTAATTAAATTCATTGATTTTTCCTTTTTGTAAATAGTTATACTATATTAAAACTGTTTGAAAAATAAAGGAAAAAATATATAAATTATTACATAAAACAATAAAATAAATCATTACGAATAAGATTTTTTCCGTCCCAAAGTTCAATTTTCCGAAATTCATCGAAATTTAATAAGCAAACTAAAACAAATTTCACAGCAGCTTTAATTAATGTTATGAATATATGCTATTAATATATAAGTCCAAACTACAGTGATATAAATCATAATAATATTTGGAATATATAAAATAGATCTATTGATAAATTTGATATTGTGTATTTTGAAGCGAGATATTCATATTTTTTGCATTGATCGATAACAAACATTTTTCGAACTGATCAATGAAATACGCTATTTTAAAAATGTTACGTCAAAAATAGTAAACATAGTATCTACTTTTAATATTTTAAGCTTAATCATTTTTCTATACAGATAATAAAAGAACAATTTAAAATAATCTGTTATTTATTTGTAGAATTTTTAATGCTTAAAAAAATGTAAAATAATTCAGTAACAAATAAAAATGCTTAAAATTTTAATAAGTTTAAAAACATCTTTTTCCTGACTTTTTGTGAAAAGATTAAATAATTCAGTTGTTTTTTAATGTATCAAATACAATGTATATAACGTATTTATCATAAAATATATATATATATATATATATATATATCATCAAAAAGCTGAAATCTAAATGTAACCAATAATCAATCAGACGTGAACTTATTTTCAGTTTAAAAAATAATTAAACAACTGGTTACAAATTCGGATAAAAATAAAATAATTCTAAAATAAGTCAGAAAATACGATAACAAATTTATAGACAAGTTTCCTCAACTTCCTCAAAACGACATATTTTTCAAAGAATGATTTATAACGAGCAACTTCATTATATATTTATCGAAAAGAGACTTATCTGATGGGAAAACTTATCCAGAATAGTTAAAATATCATCGTCGTTTTTCTTCTCTCTTATATAACAAGATGATAAGACGGTTATTGGACAAAATCAATATCATTCAAGTTCTGAGTGGCCCATCGTATCGTATGGTTCAATCAAATTGGAATTCTTATTAATTAACGGTAACATGTTCATTTAGGCCTTAAATTAATTTGCAGATTAAGAAAACGGACATAGATTATGCGTTAATGAATTAAATAAGATCAATACGAATTTAAAAGTCTATAACATCGAATAAAATCGAAAAAGTAAAAAATTGATTGTTTTAATATTACAACCTTATCATTTTTATAATAATGAATCATTATATAATAAATTTCAGGTAGAGTTTTATGGAGTGTTATGGAGTAATTAAAAATTACAATTCGAAGTTTCAACTAAATTTTTTAATACTGCATTATAAATTAAAAATTGCTCTATAATTACGTATAAGTAAATAAATCTCAAACTATTTTAATACTGCACATCTATATATAAAAATAAAATATTTCTTTTGGGAATTAAAGTTTTAAGTGCAAAAATTCCGAAAATCTATTATTTTATCATTTAGCCTGAAACTGAAAAGAAAAAAAAAACTTTTTAAAAAATTAACTTTATTTTTTCTATATAATATTACGAGCATCTATAAATTTAATTAATATGAATTGTGAAATAGGATATTATTAAAATAATGATAATAATAATAATGCAGTAATGAACTGATGAATATAATCGTCAATTTAAATTTTAATATTTTTCAGGCACAGCAATCAAATATCAGATTTTTAATTTAATAATATTAAATGTCAAAGTGAACAAGCACTTGCCGAGGAAATTTCTGTAACGAACGATCGTTAAATTGCCTTTTTTTTTCAGTAAGAGAATTATTGACTTATTGAAAATTACAATATGTCATTTCTTAGTATTTTTCAGTTTTGCATTTTTATTTTTATTATATAAAAATTTAAAAAATAAATTTCTATCTTTATTTTAAATATATTTAAAAACATATTTAATATTATTATAATTTTCATTAAATATCTTACAAATTATTTTTACTACTTTTATAAATTGTTAGTGTGTTTATATTCAGCTTAAACATTTGCATATTTACATATGATAATTAGAAAGAAAAATAAATAAGTTATTATTATTTTTTGTTTAATATTTTTTGATTTCTGCTGAATTTTCAGAATGATTCCCAGTAATGGAGTTTACCAAATGTTTTCAGCATGGACGATATTTAACAGTACAGTACTAAATTATATTTGTTTTATTAACTATCAAAAATCTTTTAATTCATTTTTTCAATTAAACAGTTAAAAATAATAATAAATTATAAAAACCTTGGTTTAAAAAATATTTTCTAGATTAAATAAATACTGTAATTGTATTCGATTTAAAACTGTAATAAAATAATATTTTTGACTCGAGATTTTATCAAATCAAAAATATTATTCATTTCTCGAAAATTATAAAGTAATTCACGAATATAGATTAAGCGTTTATTTATTTTTTTCTTTAACGCATGAATAAGGTCTTCAGATGCAAAAAAATGCGTATATTATATAACATTAATAAAGAAAAATAAAATTAATCTGTTTTTGTGTTGCAAATAAGTCATTGGGGAAAAGTTAGATATTTACGATTTCTGAAAAATGTATTTCTAGAAATCATATATATCAAACCTTTGTCCCCAGACACTCATTAAAGCAACTTTCTGGAGAAAAACTGGCACTACAAAAAATAAACATATGTTGCATTTTTAATAAAACAGCAAACCGAAATGTTTATTTAGATATATTTATGAAAAGATTTTTTTTTAGTTTAAACAGCTTAATGATTTATTTATGTCTTTTTTTTACAAATAATTCAAAAATGAATTGATGTTTGCTTGTAAGAATGAAGGCGTATAATATCTGTCAAGTTAGCTTTAAATAAATTTTTGAACTGTATAATGCATAAAAAAAAACTTGAATGAGAATAAAAAGTGTTTATTAATTAAGTTTATAATGGAAAAATCATTTTATTTTTATTAATGAAAGTATTCAATTTAATAATGAAGAATGAAACTATTCCAATTAGTGACAAAAATCTCAGGTGTGTGGATAAATTAACTGTTCTCTCTCTTCAACGCACTCTTCCTGATTTAATATTAAAATATTTTTTCGAAATTATTGAGGCGCAAATGAACAAATACAAATTAAATCTTATTTAATAATTTAAAAAAATAATCATTTAAGCAATAAATTGTACATATACTGTATATATGTATATATATATATATATTTTAGATAATTCAAAATTTATAGTAGAATTTTAGCTAAATATTATAATATTACTTTGTTGATCAGAATAAAAACAAACATCATGGTTTATATATATATATTAGAGCCTAAAATGTCGTATAATTTAAATAACTGTGGAGTATTCAGAGAATATAAACAATTGGAAAATTTACGATGAGATCCAATGAAAAATTTTTAATGAAGAAAAATTTAATTAATTTATAAACATTGAAAATTGTCTTTCCACAATACTTCAGGACTGATTACAACAAATTATCATTAACAAAACAATATTATTTAGTTTAATTTCTATTCTAAACGTTGAACTGCTTCAAATTAAAATACTTTAGATATGCAGTACTATATGTTGTTTATATCAATTGATAAATAAATATTATTAACAGACTAAAGTAAATGAAACTTTCGAATATAGTATAGTATTTAATTTGTTGTTTAACAGAATAATTTAATACGATTAAACGAACGGTATTGAAAGCATATAAACAGTTTCTTCCTATTTAAGAATCTAAGATCAAGATAAAAAATATCGCTATCTTTATCGAATACATAAGAGAAATCACATTATCATCATTAATTTACTTAATATTAAATTTTATTTTAATTATTTTATTAAATTTAATAAATTAAAGAAATTTGATTTAATCTACACACCATTATTCAATTGTGTAATCTAGAAGGTTGATAAGTTTAATCCGATAATACTGCTGCAAATATTTCAGAACGAATGCGAGTTCGACTACTGCATTTAACATAGATTTATAAGCAAAATACTGTACAGTATTTATTAAATTTCTATTCATTCGTAACATTTTTATATTTTATGCAATAAAAATGTAAAAACAACGGTTTCCACCCAACTACGTTAAAAATAAATTAGCATATTTGCCATTATTGCTTTAATTTAATTTTTTTTTTCAATTTGCAATATATTGCGTAACATATAAACTTAATAATTTTAAAAATAGCTGATATTTCAAATTCACTATTTTTATGCATATTTATTTACTTGTAAATTCGAATTGTTAAGTTAAAAAAAAAATCTACTTTTGTTGAATGCAAAGTTAGAGACATTCTTGCAACAGTGTCTATACTATGTAAAGAATTTATACTAGTTGAAGTTCAATCAATAATTTTAGTCAGAAAATTGCATTCCTTTAAAATGTTCTAAAGTTTCAAATAATTTTTTTTTTTTTAAATTGACAAAATAGTTTCTTTAAGAAAATTGGTAGTCGGTTTTCTTTTTTATTATACAGTATTGCAAAATTACAATTACCCCCTATACGGCGATCAGAGATATGAATAAGTAAATCTATTCGCATTACCAGAGAATTTAATCGATGAATCAGTATTAGATAGAAGAGAAAGTTAAATTATTTGGATAAATGATTGAAAGTTATAATAATTTTAGCGTTTTGATTAATGTTTACAATTGTTTACGAGACAATTTTTATTTCATCAAGGTTGCACAGTAGGATTTTCGTTTCTCAACGAGGACGATTTTATTGAGGCCCCCAGCCGATTTTCATTTTTAATTGAATTATTGTATTTTAAAGACATTTTTTACGATAATAATAATTTATATAATTATTATTAAGTATTAAATATATAAATTTTTTTATTAATGCAATTAATTGCCTTCTTGTCAGCGATTTTTTTTCCTACCTCGACGACTTTTTAACATTAGTTTATGCTGTTTCTTTCAACAATTTTGCAAATCAGAATTGATATAGATGAATAGAAATATCCAATTTCATCGAATAATGTATATACCATAATCAAATAAAAATCTGGCAATTTTTCTTGAATTTTTTCATCAATCTTTATTATATTGTATAAGTTGTAATGTATTATGGTAATCAGAGATTCTTAAAACGCAAATATTTCATACACTAAGTAGAAACATATCTGTCAAAATACTAGAAAATATGAAAATATAATTTAATTTCTAAATCGTCAAAATTTATCTTAGCATCAATTAATGAACATATAAAATATGATTGTTTATCTTACAATCATATTTTATGTGTCATTAATAATCATATAACAAATAATTAAATAACAAATCAGTAAATAAAATTATAAAAAAACAATAAACAAATTCTGTGACAAATATATTTTTATTATTTATTTTAGAAGTGAAAATATGTTTGTCACAGAAACGTTGTTACTTTTTAAAGAATTTTTTAATTTTTTGCTTATTATATGCTTTTAATATCGAACAAGTTTTATTTTAAACAACATAAAATGCAACATTTTTACGAAATTGTTCATTAATTTTTGTTTCAAACTGATTAATAAAAACAACAGAAAAACACAGGATGAATGAGAACTTAGGAAAATAGAATACAAACTATATGCTGATCCTGTAATGTTAAATATTTATTTAATTTTTATTACTCAACAGATGAAGTGCAATGTCCTTATTATTTTTGTTTTTAAAACAATATGAAAATTATTTACAAAATTTTGTTTAAAAAAATTAGAACTATTGGCCAAATTCCATATGATGTAAAAATCTATAAATGCATCATCATCTATTAAGTAATAAGAAAAATAAATAAATAATCTTATCAATCATAAAAAATATATATTTGGTTTTAACAAGTTAATGGGTAATTTTTAAACTAAGTAATAATCATAAATTTTGTGAAAAATGATTAAAGTTCGATTTTTTTTTTTTTTCTTTCCATGATAGTCGAATAAAGTTTTCCATTCAAAATATTTTACCGATAAACTGAAAAGCTAGTGGTCCATTATCCTGTTTTAAAAAGTATATATAAGTCTACTCAAGCTCATCGTTTAGTCTATTTATGGTGGAAACATTTTTTTCCTTTTTTTAAAAAAAAAGAAAAAGAAAAAAGATCGAGAGATCATAAATTTCAAAAACTTCCATTTTCAGTTTTTCAAAAATTCACCGTTCAAAAATTATTTCGAAAATTTGAATTTCCCCCCTCTCTCTTTTATAATAAGATGATGATGTTTACATAACTCATAGTAAGTTTAAAAGCCAAAATTTAACAAAAATCTGGCATAGTATCTAACTTTTATTCTTTGAATTTTTATCTATAATATAAATTTCCAGAATGATGGCAAATCAACAAAATTTTCTTGCAAGAAAATAGTGAAAAAGTTTTCGTTTAGACATTTTTCTGATCATTCACGTAAATTACGTGAATGATCAGAATAATTCCATCAAAGTTTTACGTGACGTAAAACTTTGATGGAATTCTTAAGCAAATTAACTATATTTCATATTTTTTTATAATTTTTAATAACTATATTAAATTTCTGTCTTAAATTAGTATTAAAACGTTTTTAAATTATTTATATTACGTATTTTATAATAAACGATATTTTTTAAAAAGAAAAAAGTATAAAAGAATTATCTGTTACTGCAAAATTGTGACATAATTTAAAATCCGTTTGATGATTTTATCGTTATGAGGAAAAAACGAGTCAACTCTGACGTTGATGCATCATTACAGCAACATTTATCATAAAGTCAATGCTGTACTGTATAGTAACATGCAAAAAGGCAAAGGAACTTTTAAAAGAGGTGAATGGCATTTATCCTGCAATTGAAAATCTTATTTTTATCATCTTATTTCGAATTTTTTCCTTCAAACCAAAAATCTATTTAAAAGCATATTAAAGAATTCTCGTGGAAAGTTAAATCTCTAAAATATATGTATCGATGCATTCCAAACTTAAATGTAAATGATGAAATTTAAGTAATAATAATAAAAGGTAAAATTCTCAGTCGATAGGCAAATTTTATTCACTTTTTCATTAAAAAAAATGAACAAGATTTATCTTACCAATTGAGAAGCTTATTGACTCTTTCCCTACCAGAATGGAAGAGGTTAAGTGCATTAGGTGGGTCTGTTCGTCTGTCTATTTTAGAATGAAATTAATATATTATTGAAACTCACAAGAGGATCAATCCCGTAGAAAATGATCAAAATTGGATCAATTATAATAGGTTTACTAACGTAATAAAATAAAAGATATTCGCAGGTAGTAGGCGGCCCGACTTTCCACTACTCTTGCAACTTCTCTCGTAGAAAAACAAGCACGTTGACTAAAAACTTAATAAAGAGTACAAAAAAAGTGAAAAATGAATAGTATGTCTACTATGAATTTTATTAAAATTGTATCTATATTAGCAAAGAATATCGATTCATCTATCTTTTCTTACATATTTTTGAGATATCACGATAATCTTTTTAATTATTACGGTTATAAATTATAATTTTAATTTTATTTATTATACATTTTCAAATAAAATAAAATTAATTGTTCCACTGTTTGAGAAAGACAATTATTTCCTAAACAGTAGAATTTTAATTGGTAATATAATAACCATTCATTATAATTTATTACCATATTGCATTCTATTCTTTTTAAAATCGTTCTTTAAATTAAAAAGCATTCACATAAATAATATACGATATAATACATGTACAACTCAATATGGCTTTAGCCTTATAAGCAGATACAGTATATAATATTTATTTTTCTAAATAAAAATATTATTAATATAGAACAGGAAAGATTTATTTTTATGCGTTATTTTAAATTAAATCAACATTTTATAGTATTAAAATGTAATATATATTCATAAATTAATAAAATAAAAATTTATTCGTGATTTTATTCTAAAGTTTTTTCCTTGTTTGTTTTGATTTAGAAATTGTTATTAGGGAAAATAGAAGAAATCTTAGTTGGGGAGAAAATTGAATTAATTCGCAAAATATTTTTTCAGTTACTACTATATTAAGTTTATGATTCAAAGAAGAAAAATCATGCGTTAATTATACATTTATTTATTTATTTTTGTGTTTACTTTTTCTTTCGATTGCTGTTTCATTGAATTTTATGAAACTTTAATATATAGGCATATTAAGATATTTTCTTTTATATTTTATTATACAGAATAATTATATCTAATAAAAAAAAAATCTTGTTAAAGTAGGCACAACTAAATAAATAGGAAAAGTACATAAAATGATAAACATAAATAATAATTTATGGGGTTTATTATGAATTAATTGAAAGTATCCACAATATATGAACAAAAATAAATATTTTTATATTATATTATATATATATAATATATTATAATATAATACATATCAAAATATATATGTATGTGAACAAAAACAAATATTTTTCTATTCATATATTTTGGATACTTTCAGTTAATTCACAATAACTAATAATGATAGAGATAAGTAAAGATTATAAAATATAATTATTAATTATTTTTGATAATAGATAATTATGAAAATTTAAAAATGAATAAATAAAAATTGCCTAGGATCTTTATTGAAAGAATGTAAATCAAATTCATGCATTATAAATTAAATGCCATTTATCATTCTACAGGATGTTTGAAAAGTCTAGAACCAAAGGTTTTTCTTTGCAGGTGAAAAATAGCATTAACATTGGATGAAAGGTAGAGATAGTCCTTCTTATTGGTGGTCAGGGATGGACTTAAAGGGAAGTGGCAGACGAATTCAATGCCAGACATCCTGAAAAGAATCCAATAACGCACACGGCGCAAGGAAGTTTCAGCAGTACAAATACTTCAAATCCTGCATCACCTAATCGAAGATGACGCAAGATTTGAAGTTGCATCAGAGTAAACACGTGGAACACATATTGTAAATGAGAGTAAGCATATGTAATATAAATCCCATTAGTTTGCAGACTTTTCGAATATCCTGGATAAATTTGAAATAAATTCAGTGGATGAAGTTGATATAGAAAACTTAAAAAGATAGTATTAGGTCTTAAAATCTATCAACATCTAATTGAACGTGTGTTAATCACGTTACTTAGAAAAAAAAATGTTAAAGATAAAAAAAATCAATTTATTATAACAGTGCTGAAGATAAAAACTTTTTAAAAATGGAAAGATATCAATGGTGAAATAATGGAATTAAGTGTAAACTGAAATCTTCGTTTGCTGTTTAAAAAAATTAGAATAAGCAAATTAATAACAAATTAATTCATAAGTTACCGATTAACATGTCTTTATAAAAAGAAATTATTTCAATATAAAATTAAATATAATTAATTCGTATTCCATTATTCAAATTTTGTGAGCTTGAATATGATATCAAAGACCTTGACTGTTCTTAAATTTGTTTGTCGAACGAAAACCATAAACTGGTTTTTCACTCATTAAGATTTCGCAATATCGATATTTCTAATGTGTAAAAATGCAATCAATTTAAATTTTTTTTTAAATTTTATTTTTAATTATTTAAAAACAAATAATAATAAATTTATATTTTAATTTTTAAATTTCTACGAATTTAAATTTCGATATTATGTAAAAATAAATAATCTATATTATATTATAACGACCTATTTATAGATAATATAGATTACTGTAATTATATCGTTAAAGATTAATTAAAAATTATTATTTGTGTCATTAGATTTGACACGCGTGAAGATAAAAATCAATATCGATAAAACATCAGAGTTTGTCAATAGACAACAATAGCGATACAGGACAGGGCAATTAAACTGCAACCAAAGTCAATTTATTAAACTTTCAGACGATCCCGTTTCGTGACATTCGGCCACATTGCTTGATTTAAAAGTAAACAGCTTCTTCCACTTTAATTAACCTCAAAGAAAATACTCTGAAATCATGAAACATGCAACAACTAGATCAATTTGATATTCGAAATTATTGCGTTTTTAACTGGTTTCTATGTTTTTTTTCCGTTTTCTTTTCTTAAATAATAATTATTATAAAATTTTTAAATTAGAAAATTTCACTTTATTAAACAAAGAACGTAGATAAAATTTTTATCAATGATAAGTAACATAAATGTCATATCCATTCTTTTTAAAAAAAAAAATAATAATAAATAAATGATTATAATATCTTTATGACAAAACAAGTTCAAAAATACTTTATAGAATTTTTTAAATTTCGAATGGCTCACATCTTGTAATGGGAATTACGTGGAGACTTCAAAGTTAGAAGCGATGTAATTTGGTAAAAATAACTATAATATCGTTCACATGCGAGAAAATGCTCTCAGAAATATCGGTGTTTTAATGTTTCAAATGAGAGCTATCTTGTAACGAGATTACATAGGACCTTCAAAATTAATAAGCAGATATCATAGATAATAAGAACGAACCTCTAAAATTTAATACTCGAGTTTTCTAGAAATATCTCTCAAACGAGCAATCACTAAAGAGAATATATATATATACTATAAATATTTTTAGAAAAATGACGATTTTCTTATCGATTATTATCGTTAAATTTTGTAACTTTTTAAATCCGAATCTAAAAATTATTTAACGGTAATTTTTTTTATAAACAATGATGTATAGAGCTATTTATTATTAATGAAAAAAACTCAATTTTTATAAAATAGCTTTGAAATTTTAAGCGACATTAATTTTATTTTAGAATTTTATAACTTGAATTATAGTGAGCTCATTAAATGTAAAATTACTTTTTACATTTTTTTTTTTTTACGCAATATAGTTATAGTCAATTAATAAATTTTATACATGGATCTATTAAAAAGAGAATCATATTAGAACTATGCCAGGAAGTAACCACTCTTCTTACAATTTTTCACTTAAAGTAAGTCAGATGGACAATACTTAAATTGTCTTATCACAATTGCAAAATTACAAAATGATGATTGTTCATTTATTTCAAGGTTGTTTCTTCTATGAATGAGTTAATTCTTATTTAAGTTTTCTTCAATCTCGATGGTAAGTGATCTAGACACCACTTTTTTACTTACATTCCTTTCAATTAATGTTTAAAAATCTTCAAAAAATGTCGATTCTCGTAGAGCATCTTTAAAGCATTTTATTATGTTGCAATAATTGTAAATAAATAATTAATATAACACATCTTAATTTTTTTTATAAACGATTATTCATAATATTTAATTATTTATATCATAAATATTTAATCATAAATTTTTAAGATTATAAACCTTAAAAATTTATAATTTTTGTTTGTATCAATGTAAATATTCTATGATAAATGAGTTTAATTATGATTAAATATTATGAATAATCAATCATTTATAAAAAAAAAAAAATTAGGATTTGTTATATTAATTACTTATTTATAATTATTGTAATATAATAAAATATAAAAAAGTTAATTTATACTGTAATATAAATTTAATTTTTTTTGTTTTATAATTTTATTTTGCAAGAGTAATTAATAGCGTTAGAAAGTTTAATTACTTTTACTTTAATCTTAATTAATAATTAATAAAAAAAAAATTAATTATTAAATGGTAAATGTGTTTTCTATACAATATTGCTATTACTTGTAATATTTGTTTTAATCCTCTGAATAAAAATAAATACAGTATGTGGTTGTTAATTCTCTACGATAAACTACATTTGTTCCTTTGAAAACATTTTAATATTAATTTAAAATTAATATAAAAATTACATAGCGGTTACACTTAAAAATTATTTTTAACTAATTTATAAACCCAGCAATTAAAAATAATGTGAATTTAGAAGCAAATTATGTTAATTCAAATTTTCCTTTCTTTTCACAATAAAATAAACACAATTAAATTAATTCTTATCACTGTTTATTCTAACTAGTAGCTTTCTTTATAAAGAGGTATCCGATGTGTACACAATTGTTATTCGAGGAACTATTTTACATTTATTTTATTATTCTATTTTAACAATGCCCCGAGGTTAGTACACCACGGGGTTTTAACAAAAATAAAAATTCAGCACACTATTAAAATTTAACTTATCTACTAAAAAATGTCCCTTTGTATTTACCAAGATATGCCATTTTTTAAACGGATTCAAATAGCCTTAAACCATTCGAACAATGAATATTTTTCCCTTTACGAATTTTGATGTATGTAATTCTGTAAATGGATCCTTTTAAACACTGTTCATACTATATCTTGTTAATAAACACTAACAAGGTATGGCAGTTTATTTTATCGAGTGAATGACCGTAGTTATAAGGTTGCCTGTATTTTTAAGACGATTATCTTACAAACAAATATTATCAGAACAATATAATGATTCTGTTTCTGTTTATAAGTAATAAAAATTTATTAACTTTCCTTAATTTTTAAAAATTGAATAGTTTTATATTTTAAATTAATCCCAAAAGCATCCCAGAATCTCCCGCTCTTCTTTAAAGCTTAAATAAAAATAGAAAATAGAGTTGATGGAGATTAATTACACAGATAGTAGCTTTAATTAGCTAACATCTGCCTGTGGTTTCTTTGATCTCGAGAAATTAGAACTAATTTTATCGCAACACAATATTTATTATTTTACAACGTAAAAAATAATTTACATTTTTCAGATTACATCTGTACAACTAAAATTTACGCGAAAAAAACTTGTAATAATAATTTTTTTTAATCGTTAATTTTATAAAAACCAAAAGATTTGAAAATTATACTAATTTATCATCATATCAGTTTTATGCGTATCATGAAATTCGTGATGTTCGCATTTTACGGTACAGGTAGATCTAATTGCTTGTAAGAATTATTATTAGTCAACCTTTCTAAATTATAAAAGGAGATAGCGTAAAAAATATATATGTAGATTATTTATAAATTTCGTACATGTTTTGCACGATATTTAATGAATTAAACTACGATAAAAAAAAATTATATGAAGTGCATTAGCATAGTTTGTAAATAAATAATAACTCAAATTAAATTAAATCTAGTGCACGCGTAAAATTCGTTTACTGAATATATATATATATTTTAATTCATAATTTTTAAAAATTTTTTTATAAACGTTCTTTTATTTTTTAAAAATGATATAATTATAGATAAATTTAGTAGCATTAAATATAGTTGAAAAATTATAGGAGTTAAGTAATCTAGTTATTATTTATTTATTTATTTATTTTTCATAGCAAGATTATCATCGTACTGCAAAATTACAGTGAATTATTTTATATTTATCTCAAAGAAAAAATGCTGAACATTAATTTGTTTAATTTCTGATGTATTAAACTCTTAATTTCAACCATTTAATTCTTGTACAGAAATCAATAAATACATCATTTTTTTTGTTAAATTTATACTGTATATTATACTCTTTCCTAGTAAAAAAAAAAAATCGAAAATAATGATATTTTATAACAAATAATAATTTTTGATTATGCAAGCAATATAATTATTGATTATTTAATTTTAGCAATAACTTTCATCGATGATCTCACAATTTTTCAAACTTTATCGATTTAGTTATCGAAGATAATAGTTTTTATAATCTCGACATTTCATCTTTTAAAGAAATCTGGATTTTAAAAAAAAAACAACGACAACTATATTTTAAAAACTGAACGAATTTGACTATTCTGCAGATATCGGTTTTGCTATTCTTTTTTTAAAATTGATTTATTGAATTGAATTATTCGAATCTCTCTCTCTCTCTCTCTTTTTTAATTTAACAAAATAAAATTTATCGATACGTTTGTAAGCATTAACAAGTTTTCTTACAAAATCGTACTTAAAATTCGAAAGATAGGAAACTCCTGCTTTTGCATAGATATTCTGTTATTCCACTTAAATGTGGTTTATATGGTGACCTCGCATTACAGAGGAAAATTACTAGTTACAGCAGTTACAAAATTATAATTTCGAACTCGTTATAAAATTAAATTACAGTAGCAAAATTCAAACAGCTTACAACTTAGTATATTTCACCTGTTGTAATTCCGAATTGCTTAAAAGTTACTTTTCCTTGCATTTTTAATCAATGGATAAATAATTTTATACATTTAAAATTCGAAAATATTTATGTATAATGGAAAAACACATTTTGAATAATAATTTTAACTTATATTAAATTTACTGCAGTATCTCATTTCTATGCTGATCTACATAAAAATGTATATCAGTTCCATTACAATTCCAAATATATTGAAGGCAGCATTTTATGCAAAATTAAAATTTTGTATTAATAATAAATAAAAAAAATCTTAAAAATCTCATTTTAATCTTAAAAATTAAAAATATACTTTTTGTATACAGTACTTACTTCTTTATCTGATTTGATGTTGGTTATAAGTATATATGATTTACTATGTTAAAAAAAATGTATAAAGCAGAAATCACGATTAATACTGATGCCAAGGAAAATTTTATTTGGAAATTAATTCGATTTTAGCATTCGAAATGTAAAAATGACAGTTTAGATCTATTTTTTGAAATATTTTTTTTTCAATAGAAAACATAAATTTAACAAAAATTTATTCAAGACCACAACAGATTTCTAATATCATTCATTTAATAATATCGCAAAATTTTCCAATATAATTTTAAATAAAAAACAAAAAAATCTTGAAAAATATAAGAGCGAACGTTATTTTAACTAGAAGTATGGCAGACGAAAAATATTCACGGAAAAAAAATATTTTATATAATATATATAAGCAAAGAAACTTTGAAATGCGTAGCTCTCAAGTTTCATCGAGAATTTATCTGCTTCTCAAAAAAAAACAAAAAAAAATATTGAAAAATTCACGAATTACACCATTCCTTTTTAAATTTTCAATTAATTTAAGTACAGTTAAAACAATAAACGCTACAAATGGAATTTTCTCTCGAAGAATTTTTAAACGTCGTTTATTATCTCGAAACGATTGATGTTAATTATACGGTATTGTGCCACAGTGCTAATTAAAACTGTTATTAATTTTTTTTATTAATCAATAGCAAAATTCACATTCAAATCTCGCTTGAAGCGAAATTAATTTATGTTATTCGAACACCGAAAACTAGATCATACCAATAGGCTACTTTCAGTTTTATAAGAAACGAGATAATAAAAATATATTTTGCTGTTTAGATTTGAAAAATAAATATTGACCTGTAATTTTCGATAAAATTTATATGTTTTTTCAATAAAAATAATCTTAAAAAAAACTATTCCATTTAAAATTTATCAAGATCATCTCAAAGCAAGAACTTAAAAATTTACCGGAGAAGAAAGTTAATACAGTACTGTACAGTAATCAAATTATCTGCTGGAGAAGAATTATGTCATGTTATTCTAAAATTATCGATTAAGAAAATCACTAGTAAGTTAATATTAGAATGAAAATATTTCATTATAATATAATAAAAATAGTTAATACAGCATAACAATTTTTTTTCGGAAAATAACCATTTTTAAATTAATCGATTAATTATTTTAAATAGAATTACAGTAAATGTACAGAATTTATCTATTCTTAAGCGATTCGTTTAATCTCCTAATTCCTGATTAAATTTAAGTGAAATCAATAAATAAAATTTTTTCTTTTGCCGAAAAATTTGCAAAATCGCAAATAATAATTTATTAAACAAATTTCACTCTTCTAACTCTCTCAGGAATTGCTTTCTACAAAAGGAGGATTGAACGGCAGCAATAAAATCTACTGTACTAACAATTATTTTTTTATATTTTATTCGTACTGTATTTTATAAACATATATATAATTCAATTTTTAAAATATTTAATAAAACTATACGATAAACAATTTGGATATCGCAGATTTTGATATAATTTAGTACAGTATAAATTAATTTAATCGTACGTGTACGGAGCTTCTGAAAACAATATTGATGCTTGTTCTATATTTATCTCTTTATATCTATGTATGTTAGAAATTCTTGTTCAAAAACATATAATTACTACATTTTTAAATCTTGAAAATGTGCTTCAACATGGCATCTTTCGTAATATCAAGTCATTCGATTCAACTAGCAATAAAAATAAAATCATAATAAAAGATTATGGGCCTACATATAGATTATCAACACTTTTATTACTCCAGTTCTACGAAAATATTCCGTCTAAAATTATTTTTAAAGAATCATTTTTTTTTTTTTAGATTTATATTAAATTGCAGAAAGTTTTTAAAAGTTTGACATCAAAATATCCAAACGTTTTAAAATTTATATTTTAAAAATAAAAAAGTTATCTTTGAACTGTTGTACTATTATTCTCGAGGGGGAAAAAATAGTTGTGTAATGTAGTGGTCGTGTTCCATCCAATTTCCTCTTATTATAGTGTAAGCCATCCATCTAGTTGTTTCTAGAGGTCGAATCAAAACTGAAGTATACGGCACTACGACTAAACTCGCACTTCGTGATTTTCTTATGAAAGCATTTGAGTTTTAATTTATTAACGCATCTCACGAAATATACTTATGATAAAACGAATATTTTAACAAATCGATACGATATAAAAAGGTAAAATAAGCTTTCGACATTTTTACGAAATGTGAATAAAAGTGAGTCACGGTTGATTTAAATTGCAAACTATCAGTTTTTGCTTATGCTATTTTCATATTTCATAGTAATGTCGTAAATAAAAAAATATATATAAAGTCTTATATATCGATATAACATTATATCATCCAAATAAACTGGCAGAGAGTAAAAAATTTAAATATATATATTTTCATAAAAATTCCCTAAATTTTTCTTTCAATTAAAATATTTATTTTATTATTAAAAGTAATTTGTAAAATTTTTAATTTCTGATTATCCTAAACGATAGTTAATTAACAAGTCGCAGAAGGAAACCTTTTAAATAGCTCAATTCGACGGAACTGTTAATTTCCGCTCTAGATTCTTCCAATTGTCTGTTTTCGTTAGTATAGAGTCCAATTAGAGATTTTACGGTTACTCGATCACAAAATTCCTACACACTAATTAGGAAAAGACCGAAGAAACTTAAAAGTCTAGAAATCATTCCATTTCGAACTATTTACTAAAGATTACTTTCCGTGTAATTATTCATCCCATCGCCTACGAAATAGTGCGGTCTTTCTCTCAATAAAAGATACTATTATTCGTGGCCTTGAGTTGAACGATCGCGACTTTCCTCGTGACGAGTTTTGTAGTTCTCTTTTCTTTTTCGAAAAAAAGCAGCTTTACCTCGATTTTTCTTTTAATTTATTGCCAACCGTCACTTAACCCGACAGGTGTAATATTATCTACAAGATACTCTAAAATTGATGACGTAACCAGAGTTGTTTACCTTTACGCTTTTGGCATTTCATCCAGGCTGCTAAGGACATGTTAAATCGACTTTGCTACTGAGGCATGAGTTCTCGGACCGGCTGTTTCAGGTAATGTGTGTTGTTGTATGTACACCATGCCACGTAGTCGACAGGTGCGCTGCGGAAGCCTGTTTTATGACGTCACGCATGGGCAGGTGTGTTTGATAGATTCATTATTTTAACTTTTTGCAGATCAAATTAGTGACTCTTCTAAATTTCATCGCATGATTAACGATTAAAATTACATTGGTATATAATAGCCAACGTTTCATAGCTGTCATAATCAGTTTTTCCTCCTCTAATCAACACATAATATTATCAAAGATCCTCGATTTACTACGAAGAAAATATACAATTTATCTTTTTATATGCATCCCACATTTTAACTTAGTGCCATCTGTCGATCGTTTTTTAAATCTAAATTTATCTCGATTCATTAATTTTTTTCCTCCTATTCAGTTATTCACATATACTAATATTCGCATAGCCTTCTGTTCTTCATCGTTTCTGTTATTTATTATTTATATAAAAATATCAAAACTGATCTATCCAATTACTTTTTTCAATTATTTATTTTGTTCTATGAAAATACATTGTGTTTAATTAAAGAAATCGTGATTTCAAAAAAATAAAATAATAAAAAATACATTTAATGAACAATAAATGTATTAAAATGTATGAAATTTAAATAAGACTCTACAGTGTTTACATTATAAATATAGTACTGTATATCTATACATATTTTAAGGTTTAGAATAACATTCTACATGTTCAAAAAAGGAAGCCTCTTATACATATTTACGAGAAATTCCTCTCTGAATTTATGTCAATGGCAATACTCAAAGCTATGACAAGACGAATTTGAAAAAATAATATATATATAAACCAACACATATATTTTTTCATTCTTAAAAATTCTATATATTTTAATTAATATATGTTCTAGTTTCGAGGAATTGTATATTTACATAAAGGCATAAATAATCACTTTATGTGATGATATGCAATCTCTTATGTCCTCCAAATACTAGCAGTCAATTAAAGTATTATCCTTATTTAATCTGTTTGTATTTTTTCTAATATATATCTCTATCATTCATTAATTTTGCTAATTTGCATTAAACAGGATTTAAAAGTTTGCACCTGGCAATTGTGAACATTTACGGTAATTATCTGATTTTTAGATCATAGAGATACTTATTTCGCATTCGAATTTTCTTCAAAGATATTCATAAACCTCATTATTGGCAAATTTATGATGTGATCGGGCGGCTCTTTCCTTTTCCTATTTATATATATCGTGTGTAGTGCCGAAGATATTATTGCATTTACTTGTTACATAATTCACTACATTACTATATTCATAGATGCAACATTTGCGGTCATGCAATTAAATACGGTAATTAAATTTTGCGTTAAATCTGATCAGTTTTATGAAAATTTATAATTATTTTGTCGTAAATATAACAGAGTGGCAAAAATATTATTTTTATTGTGTAAAATTTTTTATTTAAATATTTTTATATTAAAATTAGATTAATTTTTCTTATAGTGGAATATAATAATCCCTATTTAAAAAGAGAACATTCTAACATATAAATGTAAAATTTATCTTCTTTTTTTCGGTTGTTAAAGTCTTTATTTCCGAAGCTTTTGCCCTAGAGCACGAAATGTTTTTCTAACGATATAAGATCCTTTTTTTGATGTTGCAATAAGACTTCTGATTTTTAAAATCTGTATTTATATATAAAAAACATCTTTACTCTTTTCTCGCTCTCTCTTTTTCTATTACTAAGAGTATTTTGTTATGCTATAATATTTTAACTTTATAGCAGAACTGATTCTTTGCCAACAATTCCATAATAATTTTATTAAACAGTAAAAATAAAAAAATATCTTTTTTAGATTATTTACTATTAAAAAAGTGCGTAACTGTGTATTTTATCGTCATAAATACTATTAATAAGTATTAAATACCGATAAATGGTTATTTTTATTATTATTTTATACGTATTTTTTATTTGATTAATATTTAATTAAAATTTTAATCATTATAATTTAATGAACTGCATTATAAATTTACAATTTAAACGCAATGCAAATAAATCTGTAACTGATTCAGAAATGATTTAATGAGACAATGTTGAGAAAAGAGATTCGTCTCAAATTCAATTAGCATTTCTCTGGTTTCATTTATTAATTTCTAGAATAATTTAAAGAAATTTTTGTGTTTATGGTTAAAAATTTTTAAAGATGAATAAATATGTTTTTTGTTTACATTGAAAAAGTTACAAGGTAACACTACAACAGAACAAAATAGCAAAAAGTAAAATATTATTAAGCTTATTTAAACGAATTATATTAAATATTTTTTTTTATATATAAACGAAGTATCAAATTTTTAAATTTTACTTTAATTACTTTATTAATTGCTTGTTTTATTGAAAACAGATAAGAGAAGAAATTGCTTCCCATCATAATCATTTTTTTAAAAACTTATTAAATGCAAAAAAGTGAAAATTGTCCAATTCTGTTAAAGTATCGAGTTTCATAACTATAATACAAAAGTAATTAAAATAGTTTTAAATTTCACGCTCTGACAGAAATAATTTAAACAGTCATGGAATATTGTGTACTTTATTGATTTTGTTTCAGGAATGTTACCTTTTACATTTTAATTTAAATAAGAACGTGTACAGATGCCACTAATGGCTATATATTTATATTTTCAATAGAATAATTTTAAGTTTTTTACCAGAAAAATTTTATTCGCACTACAGTTTTTCATAATTAAAATAAAAATTCTCTCTCGCCTTATACAGTTACACGATCTCAATCAAATGATTGCTAACTTTACGAATTTGAAACTCTCTTTGGACCTAAACGTTTGTGTGTGTTTGATTTTAAACGGGGTTATTTTGGAATTTGGTTAAAGAGAACGTGTAGTCCTTTTGCCAAAATATACCGAATATCTTATCCATTTTGCTTCGTGGAGAGTTTCCACATCCACTCTGTGACGAGTGAAAAGTTTTATTCTTGACTTTCGGTTTTATTTTTATTCGAGGGTATCATCCATATTCCACTTTTATCTCTACAACGTTAGCATTTGGTACACAATGTATAATAAAATTATGGAATAATACGCTTAATGGTGTAAAGAGTTTAATTTTTACAGACTTTAACGTAATCGATCTTAATTTAAAAGAAAATAATTATATTTAAAATTCGCATTCTTTAAAAGAGTGTTATAAAAATTAAATAAATGTAAGATTTATTGACTTTTACAGATGCCTCTCAAAGATTCACTACTACACTGGCTATATAGGCCTACATCAAATTAAATAAGATATTAAAACAAAAATTAAGTTATTAAAATAATTTGATGATAAATTACTATCGCATAAAAAATAATTTAATAACGAAAATGTTAATTTATTAAAAAATCATTAGAATGAACTAAAAACTACCAATGCTCATAACTTAATTAGGAAAGTTTTATATGCCATGAAAATTAATATATAAACTGTATCAGTACATAAATTTTATTCTTTTTCGGAAAATATTAATTAAACAGTCTCATAAATCATTTTTAAATATTCTGTTCTTTAACAAGTATATCGATATTTTCACGTATCGTGTCTTCTATTTATAACAAACAGATATTATCTGTAAATATTATAAAACCTTGTTTAAATATGCAAATATGTACTATATATATATGACCATGAGTAACAAAGGACAGAGCCTAAGAATAGCATATATATATGCATATTTAATTTTTAAAATTCTAATTAATTTCAACTTAAAAATAATATCGTTAAAAAATTCTAGATTTACTTTCAATACAATTTATAAATTAATAGTGAATTTGCTTAATGATAATTCTCTAACAATTAGTTCCAAATAATAAAAACACAAAAAAAATATTTAACGAAAAGTAAGTTGCATATGTCTTTTTATTATCAATTAAATTAATGAAGATAATGCAAACTTTCTATCGTTTTCTATAGTTCATTGCTTTGTAAGTCATCGAACTCGTCATCACTCAACTGCCATACGCAAGTACTCGATCAGTCTGATAAGTTTATACGAAAGCTTC
>WUQG02402818.1:0-17303 GCA_011317285.2 Androctonus mauritanicus | reverse complement strand
CCCCAAAGATGCTTAATTTCTTGTGAGAGTTCTGTGTATTTGCTAATTTTTTCAGTGAATGCATCCTGGATGTTGTGTGTGTTGAGTATTGAGATGTCTATAATGTATGTAACTTTGATTTGCTTGTCTATGATTTATTATTTTTATTATTATTATTTTTTATTTAGATATTTTATTATTAGTAAGTTTCGAAATGCAAAAAACAAATCTTCACCTGACTGAATCTATAAATTTTATAGTTTGGCGATATGTTAATTAGATAGTGGTAAAAATCTAGGTAGTAGTGAATGCATGCAAGTTTTAGTGCAATTGCTAATTGAACAATTCGTTATACCGTACCATACTTAACTAATGTGATAGCCATCTACAGCCCTGCTAATATTTACTACAGAATTTATCCCTCCAAACTGAAAAATATATATTTGAAATATGTTTTTTTTTTTTTTTATTGAAAACGAGTAATGAAAAAGTGTCATATACTGTATAACACACTTGGCACTTTTTAGTACAATGATGAATTCTGTACCAAATAACCACTATAACAAGGGTCGGTGCAAACTTTTGAGACGAAAGAGCTAAATCTGTTTCTCACAACAATTTAAAAATTATTCGAGAGCTATATATTTTCACAAATAATTTTCTTTATTTAATAAAGATATAATTATAATATTAACTATATGTTTATTAAATGAAAAAAAAAATCATAAAAAATTGAGCCATGTGTTCATCCATTCTCTCTGTATATCCTCACCGCGTTCGCTTTCCCTTCGCTGATAACACGCTTCGCGCATCTTACGTGGTTAGTGGCACGAAGTTTTGCGAGACCTAAAAATCAAATGAAAATCACCATTATGTGAGTAATGTTTTTTGAAAATTTTATAAATGAAACTATGATAGTTTTATTTTCATTTTCAATTTTACTTCAGAGTCACATATAGGCCTACGTACCCAAGAACCGCAGTTTGCCGACCCCTGTAAGATTACTTTGTAGAAAGTAAAATCTTAAATGGAATTATCACGATTTATACATTTTTTTTTGTATTTGAAAATAATACAGAAAATTGGGTAGTAGTGATGTAATCTACTTCATCTCATATTTCTTCTTTTCCTCTCTTTCGGATCCCCTTATAAAGTATCCATGCAGTGTGCCAATAATAAAGTTCTTAATTCGTTCTGTAGATGGCGCTTAATGTTTTTATAATGCATTGCATATTTAAAAGAGTACTGACGTCACTGGGTGATAACTTTTCAAATATTTATTTATATATATATATATATTTGTACAGGCTTTTCAAAGTAAAACATTTCCGTAATATTTAATTATTAAAAAATAAGAAAAAGTTTTTTTTTCTCAAATTACAGCATCGAAAATCGGAGCCGATTTAAGAATTGTAATAATTTCCGAAAAAAACATTCATAAATTGTATTTCTTCACATAGATTTAAAATAAAGAGAGAGAGAAAGTGCAAGAAAGCCGCTTTGCGTTTTTATTTTTGTCATGGAATTTAAGTAGTTTACCCGTTTATAGAAAGGAATTATAGTTTTATATCCGAAAGAGGTGGTTATTGTTTATCTCTTGAGTGTATATTTTATGGTTCTAGTTATATATCTTCTTTAGTCTCTTTCTAATACCCTTCATTTTCTGTACTGCCTCTGTTATTGCTTTATTTTTCATCTGATTTTGCTTTATTCCTTTTCATCTTACCAAGTTTTTCTTTTGTCTTTTGTAAAACATTTAGGACTTTCCTATTTTAGTTATAATTCCCGTTTATATCGTTTCATAAGAACAGAAATTATTATTATTACTATTTTTTTCTGTTATGTAAAATCGTTTATTCCTCGTTAAGTTTCGGAAATCGTTAGAAAATTGCATTTTCCTTTTTTTTTTTTTTTGTTGTTGTTTTAATATTTTACTACAAACGAACAAAAAAAAATATCTTTTTTTTTTTAAATTACGTCAGCATAAAAGTTAAAAAATCGATAAGATTCGAAAATTCTAAACTATATACAGTATATATATTTGGACAAGAGGAAGCGGAGTAGAAGTTTGGAAGTCCGATTTGATGTGACAGAGAAGAAAAAGTGAAATATTAAAAAGAAAAAAAGTTGAAAATTTTCCGATGTTGAATTTTTATATATATATATATATATATATATTCTTATTTTTAATATTTGGAATATTTTTATTATTATTATTATTTAATTAAGTTCATAAACATCGCTAGTATCGGTTACACAACATCACCATTAATCTGAATGACGTTAATTGAAAATTATCAGCATCAGTCGAATCGAATACAGCAACCATAACCATACATATACTAATAACAGTAAACAGTTATTACTGTAGACGTATAGACCTACTACTAACTATAATTTGTGCTACCTCTGTAACAATCTGGAACCCGAATTACAACAATTCAATAAAGAGAAAAAACAAAGATTTCAATATGTTGTTGATGTTGAGCAAATATTGGACGCTTTTATTTCGCCATTCGTCAAAATACACAACAACACAATTATTATTAGCCTTATGTCTATACGGTAATAGTTGTTTACTGTTAATAGTACGTGTATGATGATCATTGCTGCCGTGCCAGAATTTGTTGCTGCAGAACGTCTCGTAACAGATGTTATATAATTGATGCCATTCTAGCAAATAATATAAAGTACGATGTAATTTAAACTACACTCTAACTAATGCTGATAACAGAGAATTTATGCCACTTCAACTATTGCCGTGTAACGTGATTTAATCGATGGTGTATAGGCTATATATGCGTAATTGACGGTATTCTAGTTGAAAACATGCTTTAGTTGGAAGCTAGCGTGTTTTAATTAATATTATAGTCCAGTTAATACTGTAGAACGCGTCTTAATCCGAGTTATGCTGCAAGTTAATAGAACGTGCAATAGTCGATACCATATTCGTCCGGATAGGATTGTGACGTCATAAAGCACGCTCCAGCGGACAGAACGTGCTTCCATTGATGCCTGCCATAGTACGTGCGGCCATTGATGCGTGCCCAGCCAACAGAACGTGCGTCGATTGATGCTGTTGGAACCAATAGAAAGTTCAGCGATTGATGCCGCTATGCCGTCACGTTCACAATTTATTTACGTAAGTTACAAAAATTTAAAAAGTATAAATTACCAGATTCGAATGTTACTCGCTCACAGGATAATTTTACAAAAAAATTCTTTTTCGTCGTCATTTTTATTTTATTTTATTTTATTTAAAAAAAAAAAAAAAGATTAAAAAATTCCGGACAGAATTTCATTAGGATTAAGTACCGTAGAAGTTTCTAATGTAGAAAATGGGTTAAAGAGGTGGATTCCAATGTTCTGAAGCCATTCATCACCCAAACTTGGACA
The DNA here is from genome assembly GCA_011317285.2 of Androctonus mauritanicus. Taxonomy (NCBI): domain Eukaryota; kingdom Metazoa; phylum Arthropoda; class Arachnida; order Scorpiones; family Buthidae; genus Androctonus; species Androctonus mauritanicus. The sequence continues at coordinate 13,928 of WUQG02402818.1, read as the reverse complement.
TTCCAAACGTCTGATTGATAAATGGGGTCAATTTTATCTAATTGTGATCATCCTCTGCCATTTTTGGAAAAAAAGTTATTTATACGTCTATTGGAAGAAAATCTATCCTTATAATCTTTAAAATATTAAATTTATTTTTGGTTATGTTTTAAGCAGATTCTCGTTTTCTTTTCATTTTTCCTCCCCTCCATAGAAACAGATACCGACATTCATTATTAACGAGATATATATATATATATACTGTATATATTATGCTATAACTAGTGTAGTAATATGAATTCTAAGAGATAGACATAACTCGCTTCTAAGTATTAAAGCATTATAAATAATAAATGATTAAAAAGATATAAAGGAAGGAATAATCAGCTGCAGCAAATAGAAATCTATTTATGGAAAGCTGTAGTTGAGTTGTAGAAGCAGAATTATCGATTGGTGCTATTTTCAGTTAGGCTTTACTTCCTCTCTGACATGTAATCAAGCAGAGCAACTGACCATCGCTTGCCATATCTTAGTTTTGATTCGAAGCAACTCGCTGCCATACGGTCTATAAAAAATTTATATTTTGATAGCCAACACACGAAGAATTTCATAAAACATGCATTTAATTTTTGCCACTAATAAATTCCTTAAAAAACAAAAAAAAAACATTTTTTGCCAACGAAAACTGATATTCCAGTTTCGATTTTAAGAAAATCACAAGATCATTTGTCACGATTCTACTTTATAATATTTAATAAACATTATAACAAGTATTGACATACGTCTCGTATGTTCGAATCGCACAATTTATTATTACATTTCGAAATATCCCAGAAAACATTTTCGGTACGTAAATCAAATTAGTTTTCTCTATAATCTCGAGTAACATGTTTCAAAATTCAAGAGGAAAGAGAGAGAAAAAAATAAATAAATTGTAAGATGTGTAAACAACAGTTTCAATAATGCTGTCTGGATAAAAGCCGAAAGGAAGAAAAAAAAAAAAAGGAAACAAAACAAAAGCGTACTCAGTCGACAGAAAAATATTTTTCTTTATTCTCTCGTTTTCATTCTCACCTCTTTTTTTTCTTGTGTATGTTTTTGAAAGCCGTATAGAAATATCTTCGAATTTCAATCCTTTCCATCGAAATAAAAGCTTCTACCTGTATTCAATGTTATTTTTATGAATACAAAACGTATCGCGGATTCCACAAAAATACATTTGTAAAAGAATCGAAAAAAAGAAAAAAAAAAAAAAAAGAGCGAGCGCGAATAAAATTAGCCTTCGACATATTCTACTAATTTTTTTTTTTTTTTCTTCCTAGAAGTGAGTGAATGAAGATGTGCTCGAATTTCGATGCGATTAATCAATACCTAATCTCATTCAATCAAATTTTCTTCGGATATTTATTGAATTTTTCGTCGACTGAACGTCATAGTGACATCACGAAGTCAATGTCAGTCGTGCTTGGTGATGTCACCCATTTCCTAGAAACATCGAGCGCGAACTTCTCTTGCTTCTGGAAGAATAAATTTTAAATTTTCGTAAAAACTGTTTATTCCGTTCCGGTTTATTTTTGTCTAGAGTATAATTTTATTACAAAACCGTATAATTATCTTAAAATCGGTTGTGGCTAATCTAGACGATTGGCTAATCCCTCAAATCCTAATCCATTCGACGTAAAGTGCGTTGAAAGTAATCCATTTTTATCGAATGCCATAATCCTGTCATTCCGGCCGGCTAAGCTATCTAATCAATCCACTTATAATCTATTCCGGTTAATAATTTCGCATTATAACGGACAAGTTATAGACTACCTAGAGGTAAAATTGCTTGTTCCGGAAATTACTCACAGAAATGAAACTGTCGAGAACAATATGATGTTATCTCCTTGATACTGTCTTCAGTTATGTACATGAAAAGTTTTATTAATCGCTTCTAGAATGCCTTCAGTTGAAGTCTTAAAGATGGTTGATTGTCAGCTGCTCTAATACTATCGTCAGTTACAACCTTAAACAAGGCCTATTGTCAGCTAGAGCTGCCTTCATTTACGCTTTCAAAGATGGCTATTTGTCAACTGCTCTAGAGATGCCTTCATTTATACTCTTAAAGATGGATAATTGTTAACTATTCTAGTACACTCTCGTTAATTACATTCTTAAAGATGGCCGACTGACAGCGACCATAGTATTACAGACAGTTTCACAATTAAAGATGGATACTACTTAATTATACCATTATGATCTTCCTTTTATTAAGAGATTAATTTCAATAGAAAATTTAATAGAAAAGATTGAATAATTTCCCCATATACGGGATTTTTGACACGGATAAAAACTGTATCTGGTTGGAAAACCTCTGGAAAATTTTTAGAAAAATCTTTCCAAAATAATAGAAGGATGCGTGAGTGAATCTGCCAGATACAGATGAAAAGTAAAACAACGTCAATATTGTTGAACTACCGAGCAATACTTAGGTGTATTTTCAGCAAAAAAAAAATAAAAAATAACAAATCCAAAAATACATGGTCGTTCTCATTCTGCCAAGAGGAATAATGGAAAGTTTTAAAGTTTGTTCGCAATATTTTATCATAATTAAAAAATAATATCGTCAATTTTTATATAAAATTATAGTTAAAGAAAATATCACGCATATATATATAGAACTTACAGTAACCATGAGATACAGAAATCCTGCGATCGATGTTTTTAAATCTTCTTTATGCGGAGTACAATGATGTTAGTGATCAACTAATAATGCGAGTGCTTCAATATCCACATACCGAATTGCAACGTTATTTGTTCAAGCATTCACGCGATTGGTAATGATAGAAAAAAGTTTTTTATTGCTTTCTATTTGGGTATTGCTTCTATCTAAGAAGAAGACTTTTGTTTCGATTCATTTTGTCGATTAATCATCATCATTATCATCGACTCGAAATCTATCTACATCAAATACTCAATAACAACGTGAAAATGTTATAAATAAATGATTAATGATAGAAATTCGTAAAACTAAATATTGTGGTCATAACTGAATCAACTATTTTGATTAATTTAATGACTTTATATGTCGAATTATGTGATTGCGATATCTACACCTATTTATTTTAGATTTTTTTTTTGTTACCTATGTGAATTATCTATCTTTTTTTTTATACGTCCCGTATAAAATTTGCATATAAAATGATAAAAAAATTGGAAAGAAATTACATTTTTTAACATCGGATTAAATACGGATTACTGGCGTATTACACCCGTATAATTCAAACGGATTAATCCAAATGGAGGAAAAAGTATTCCATCTAAAAACCGATTACTTTCTTTGTCATCACTCTTCGTTATATCTAATCGAGAAGAGAAATTAGATTTTAATAGGAAACAGAATAAATCTATGTAATTCTCGCGTTTTATAAAATATATGGAAATGTTATTTTGCTTGTCGTTTCTAAATGCAGATTATTCGACAAAAATATATGCTGCGATTTTTATTTTATTTTTTATTTTTTCTATTTTTATCAAGAATGAAAAGTGCTGGATTCGCCCGAGAATGTTTTACTTGAGAATGAAAACAGCTGATTTTGTCCACGTCTTTTCTTCTTCCGCTGTTTGGTTTCTTTCTATAAAACTTTTTTTTTCTGTTTCCGATCGGTTATTTATAGATGAAGTAATAGAACAATTTGCTTCAAATCTAGAAGAGAACAGAACCCGAGGGGAGGGAATATAAAGAAATGGAAAGTTTTTGACTCTCCACTCGACTTAATCGCATTTATGGCAGTTTTGTACCTATTTATATATCGATGCAAAGAGGTTAAAGGTGACTTTATAAAATTCAACACACACTTTAGATTAAAATCTATATAAATTATTGTAGTGATGAATAGCATCTTTTATACGATATTCATCTGCGAATTACGAATAAAATAGTTTACTTAATTATTATTAAATAAAAAAAAATTGTTTTAAGAGTTTTAATGTAAATAACAATAACCAAATTTGATTAAAGAAATTAAACTGAACGGTTTTAAGTTCGGTTTAAAAGGTTAAGATATTTAATCTGTTCGAAATATCTCTCAGCTTTCATATTTCGGCAGATAACAATATATTAATGGGGAAAAAATCTTCTATTATGTGGAAAAAATAGAAGGAGAAAAAAAAATATCTTTCTTTCTGAGGTAAGTAAAGATTATTAAAGGGAAAAAAAATCGATTTTCGGATGAAAATCCTCAATTTTCTGACTATACGTCAAATTCTTGCAGGACGAAAACTTGCTGTTATAAAAATGAAAGAAAAATAAAAGAAATCTATCAAAAATTAAGAAAAAGTCTGGAGAAATTGTTTCAAAATTTATAAAATTAGTAAATTAAAAATAAAAAAAAAAGTGAAGTAAAGTTTCAGAAATTGAAAACAAAATAAATAAGTCAAAAAAAAAAAATTGAGAAATTTTTTGCTAAATGATTAAAATCCGATCAAAAATATCGAACAATTTAAAAATTTATGATTAATTTTCTTTCTTTACTTCAAAAATAAATAAATAAAAAAAATAAGTTTAGAAAATCATCTTAAAATTTAAGCGTTTTTAGAACGATTTTAATTGATAATATTGAATTTATTTCAATTTAAAAAATTCTGTAAAGTTTTATAAATTATCTTTAATAAAAAAAATACTTGATAGATTTCTAAAAAAAAAAAATATTATGCAAGTTTATAAACTTACTGAGTAAATTATGCTAAATTCTTAAAATGCATACGGTTTAGGGAATTTTAGAAGATTTTTAGATATGTTTATTTATCGAGAAAGTTTAAAACTTTTTTATAAATGAGTAGAAATATATATATTTTAAAAAAATTCTTACAGACTAATTCGGTTTTAAAAACTGTTAATAATCGTTTCAAGATTTAAAGTTTATAAAACAAGTTGAAAATAAAATATACTTTCAAGTTTAAATGCGAGAAATATCGATATATCGAATTTATCGATATCAGAATATCGATATTTTTGAGGATATAAACTTCTGATTATATTCTCTAGAATATAAATCAGCAGTTTATATTCTCAAAAACATAATCGAGAATACAATCGATTACATTTTATCGAGTATATAAAACTGAATGCGATTTTTTTTTTTAAATAAAAAAGTTAAAATTTCTCTATAATTATTTTTACATAAATTACGATTTAAAAAACATTTTAAGTTGATTAATAATTTTTATTATTTTTTTTTATGATTTTATTACTTTAGATCGAACTAAAATAAGATTTATATTTTAAAAAAAAAAGATTCTAAAACTTCATAAAAAGCTTTTTATCGAAGTTTATCGATTTTTATAAACCGATAGAAATCGTTTAACGATAAAACGTTGAGAGAACATTTTTAACTCTTAATTATTTGACGAAATTAAAAATTTATTAAAATCGTAGAAAAAGTTTTTTTTATATAAATATGCGAAATTATTTATAACATCTTTAAAAAAATAGAGAGAAGAAAGATTTAAATAATCCTATTTTCAAATAATTGATCATCGATTAGAAAAAAAAATTGGAAATAGAAAAATCGATTTCGAAATTCCCCTAAATCGATTTTCCATGCAAAACAGACACAAAAATCGATTACGAACTATACGCTCGTTTTGTTTAGTGAAGAATATCAAGTTTCGATATCTTAATTTGCAAATCGATTTTCTAATTTGGCAAACTTCGATTGTTTAGGATATTTTTATCCAATTATAAAAGGAAGATAAGATAACTGCAATTTTATATTTGGAGAAAAATTCAACTACCGGTATTGTCGCCATTAAATTTCAATTATTAATCGCTAATCACCAATCATTTCTTTTATGATGATAATTTATAAATTTGATAATAAGTGGAAGTTCCTTTTAGTCTCCTCACCCGATAATATTCTGCTAGAACTATCGTGAAACACACATAATCTCCGATTCCTCGTATCTGCTCGTCCGTTTTGCTCTTTAAATCTTTCTAATCATTGCGGTTTCTCGCTTGCTTCTATTCAAGTGGCTAAATAGGTTTCATGTTTTGGTTCTACACAAACTGTTGTAAACAACACTTTGTAGTCAAATTGTTTACATCATATTAGTAATTTCATTTGTTAGCGTGATCGCTGGCGATAAATCGTGTGATCGCTGGCGATAAGTCGTGTGATCGCTCGCGATAATCTCGCTTGTCGCTAGATACAGACTGTAAAAACAATATTTTTCAAAATAATAGTTACAAATTTTTGTAAAAGATGAGCGAGTTTTTAAAGTGAATAATAAGAAAGTTTCAATGGAAAACATCCTAGATATTTCGTGAGAAATAGAGCAAACTACGGATATTTTCTCGATTCCGAGGAAGAAGATAAAATAAAATAGAAGAGAGGTTTCAATAAAATCGAGACTTTATGTTATCCTTGGCATATATTGGATGTACATTATCTGATAAGAACAACATTTTACTTATTAATAAAACGGCTGAACTGTTGGGAATTATTGGCAAATAGCGTCTGGTCAACACCGTAAAAATCGCATTTAGGAAGAGGCAACTACGACTAAGACAATTCCATTTTTTTTCTTTTTTTTCTTCTTCCCAGACTCGAGGTCGCGACTATCTCTTTCCAGTCACGCATTGTTTTAGTCGCTATAGTAAAACTTCTGCTATTTTTGTCATTTCCATGCAGAACACATACAGCAGTTCGCTATTTGCCTTCAAGTATCGAATTTTTATTGGATTTTTATTTTTTATTTTTTTTTCTCGTTAAAGACTATGTACGATATCACTTAACAATCCTTAAATAATTTTGAATTTTTAACGAAGCTAATTATTACTTTTTTATATCAGCGAAAGTATTTTTTTTAACTATTATCAAATTTGTTTTTCTTTAAAGTATTGCAAAAAAAAAAAAATTAGAAAGATTATTATTACGGATTTTATTTCAGAACACAATTTTTTTTGTCTTGAAGATAATTTTAGCTTTTTCGTTTTTTATATCATCTTTAATTGTCTTTATTTTAGTTAAATTTAACATTAAAAATTACTATTATTATTATTTTTTGTCATAGCGTTAAAAATAACTACATTCTGTCATTCTGCTAATGGTATTAAATGCAAACTTAACTTATTCTGGTGTCAAAGACCTGTATCTTCTCCCTTCATTTCGACATGTCATAAATTAAGACGTGTTGAGAGGTTAGTTTCGTCACGGCACGTCTTAAGATTCATCTAATGTCAAACTTGTCAAAGATATCAGACTTGAACCTAAGATGAGTTTCACGATATTACCTGTGTCATTATTATTAAATATGAATTTACTTAAAGGTGTGAGTTTCGCATATTGAATATACAGAGTTAGTTTCAGTTACTGAGTAAATCGGGGGGAGAATATGCCACACTAATATAAATATAGTAGTGTATTATTTTAATAGCCAGACAATTTAAGGATATCTGTGCATACATATGTTATCATTCGATGCCAAGAGTATTAATTAACAGATATATTCGATTCCTCCCAATTATCTGCTGATTTTTTGCATGAAAATCAGGTAATTGCAAATAATATGATTGTCACAAGTCTTTGTTGCTAGTTTTTTAATTGATTACATTATGTAACAACAATTTTTTTTCTGGGTAGTAAGTATTATTTACTGATTGCTTATATCTAAAAAGTATAGATAATCTCTATTATTCCCCAAAATCTTCTTTTGTGGAGTTGCACAGGCTTTATCTTGATCCCGACAGGCATGCCGAAATATGCCTCTAGGCCTTACACATTTTAGCAGATAGTTCAACGAAGCACTTTTTCGCTCCTTTCTTGATAAATTAGCAGCAGACATAGCAAAATGCGTCTAACGGATGCTTGAAGCATCTTGATGACATTTCAGAAAATTGCAGATATGTATTCACTTAGGCAACTGGAACTAAACTGAACTGATGGGCTTAAGGCCACTGTATTTATGTTACTATTTATTAATGGAAAGTTTTAGAAAGTTTTGCAAAGTTCTAGAAAATTCCGAAAGTTACTCTAAATTTACACTATCGAAAGCACTGAGTCCATCTGGAATGGTCTGGAAAATATGCAAATTTCAAAATATCAGGTCATTTCAAAAGTAATATCGTGTTTTTTACACTGTAAACTAATTCAAACATGTCTCAGTTCGTCTAAACATGAATTTTTAAAGCTTTCACAACTGTTGAAAGATTGTAATTGATTCAAATGGAGAATATATATATACTTGATTGAATTACTAAGTGATTTATCTTTTATATCCTTTAAAAACTTAATGATAAAAACGACATAATTTTTGAAACGACTTAATGTCACTATCCAAGTCAAAAAGCAAAGTTTGTGGGGAATAATAGACATCATCTATACTTTTGAGACATAAGCATATATAAAAATCTGTATATTCAAAATCAAATTAGGAAGAAGAAATATGGGTACATGTTATTAATTACATATATTTGTAGTCATTTTGCCGTCCTGAATGCTGCCATTATGGTTTCGTATTTGTTATTAATTTGAATTTTGGCACCTCGATTAATATTGGCCAATATGCTGCTGATGCATGAAAAATGAGATAAATTCCATGTGGCATTTTATTCTATATTTTTTCATTAAATTGTTCCAATGCTCAATTTTTTATTTCAGAAATATGTCTCATAACTTACGCAGAAGAAAATGATATAAAAAGTAGTATGCCATGTTTTTATCTGTATTGCTTTATATCACTTTGCAGTCAATATCTACTAATGTGTCTTCCAAGCCTTACTATTCATCCTTAAGCTTTAACAAGATCTAACTCAGGTAACAGTATAATTTCCTAATTTTACACGTTATCAATTTCTATATTTATTCGTTGATTAAAATTGTTTTTCAAATGTTGAGGCCATATTAACCTTTAACTGTTACCATATTACTCGATGGTAACATGGCATTTTGCATACCTTTTCTTAACGTTTTAATCTATTGGAATTATATAAATTTTCGAAAGGCATCTCCTGTTTTTCTATTACCTTAATAAGCATAGTTCATTGTTATATACGAGTTTAATTTCTAATATCGCACAGGTCAAAGCAAACACTGTTGAAAATAAATATTGTCATATTTCTCGGTATAAGTTATCATTTTGTCTTAACTTACTCTTTACTCTATACAACTTTTGAAAAAATATTAATTTTCCAAGTAGGGTAAAGTAACCATAATTTGTGTGCAAAGCGTATTTTCTATACTCCAAATTGCATTTAAGAAGCCAAATTGTAAAAGATTGTTCCCCAATATCTTACCCTTCATTTTTTTTAATTTGATACCTTTACATTGTTAAATAGTTTTGTATTAAAAATTTTTTCCAAACACCTTGAGAAGACACCTAATTTGGTTATATGGATACCTATTTTGGTGCTACGTAGGATTAAAGCTGCAAGTTACACCTAGGATCTAATACAAAGACAGATTTTTTTAATGATATAACTATAGCAGTCTACATTAAAAAATTATTTTTTATTACCATCTTATTTTCAAAAACATTGTAAATTTGTTATTGTTTTCTTAATATAAATTTTATGCTATTGTTCAGATTATTCAAAATCTGTGATGCTGCATATAGCACATCTTTGTCCACTGACTTATTTTGGCACAGTTCATGGCAAGGTGTGAAAGAAGGTGCATTGAACCCATTTTTTGCCATTCTTACTTTTTTTATCTATAGAAAATAGTTTTCCACATAGCCCACATATCCAGTCATCAGCATCATTATTTTGTTCTATATTGGATGGCTCCAGAAGTTAACCTTTTGTGGCTATTAAAGAATTTTAAAATATCACCAAATGGGTTTACTTTATCCTATTTTCATCTAAGAGAGATGTTAATTTCTAATTGTGATTTCTCTTTAATTCATTTTGATAACTGATAGTTTCATTTATGCTATTTTCCTGTGAAACCATCAGTTTCATATCTGTTCCATTTAACATATCTTTTTCTTTTTAAACCATCAGTTTCATTTCTAAACAGATATGAAAATGACTTAAAAAGAAAATAATTTCATTTTAATTCGTTAGTTTCATGTCACTTTCGTCTACGATACCAATTTTCTCTTCGATTGTCTTGCTAAAACTAAAAATGCATACAAGTAGTTATTAATAGCATGAATGAATAATATTTTTCAAACTTTTCTTAAAAATTCAAATCATTGGAAAGAATGGTTGTCAAAATATACTGTTGCAGTAATAATTAAAACTAGAAATCCATTTTTAATCAAAATATTCCGTTATAAAAGCCACAAGAAAGAGAGGAAAGCTAGTTTAGATCTTTTAATCCTCCAACTAATTAAGGCCGAAAATATAAAAATTTTGTTTCAACTACAACAAGACGGTCAAAATTAATTTTTACAATTTTTGAATTTATTAAATAAACAAGAGAGAGATAGATTTTTGTTAATTGAATAAAATTCATTTTTGTTATCTTTTTACTAGTCAAAAGGAAATATTTTCAGTCAACGATATTCATTTAAGTGAAATCCAGGAACATTTTCAAACGTGACTGATATTTGTTGAATAAAAAAAAGAAAAAACGAATTAAATTTGGTATTAATATCACATTCTTCACTCTTCACTTGACATGCACATCATTTAATGATAACCATTCATTTATAAGAGAGCAATGTCTCGCAGCAATCTAATATTTATTAAATTTTCTGTTCCTTTTTTTTCTGGGTAATTACAAAGTTAATTGTTTGACTAAATAATTCGTGTTCTGTTCTAAAAATTCCAAAGATCTTTTAAAAAATTTAAGCTATCTTTTGATTCTTTTTTTTTTCTTTTTATTTTCTTTATCTGTTTTTAAGTGAAGTGGGGTCTGAACTTTATTTTAGATAGGAGTAAAATTGATTGTTGATATAGATTAAGGAAGGTGAATAGAATGAGCGACTTCTTTTATTTATTATTTCTTCTTTAACTTTTATCATCCATTAAATCGGAAAATAAAAGTTCTTTTATTAAACATTCCTAAGAAAAAATCAATGAAAGCTAATGAAACTTGAAAAATACAGCGCTCTTTTTTTCCACCTCTTTGAATTTTCATCTTTTAATATTTTTATCGATTGTCTTCTTTTTTTTTTTTTTCCTGTGTTCGCAAATTCATATTTTATAAGTTTTTGACCTTGTTAGACAAGAAATGTCCCCATTTTTTAATATTTAATTTTTTTTTTAAAGGATGAAATATAAAGTGAATGAGAGGTTTCCAGTTTTCCTAACGTGAATCTAGAAACGATTCGTTTTGATGACACTATTTCGATAGAAAATAATAATTAATTAAAACAAAACTACTCTACAAAAATTTAAATTATATATAAACATACGAGTAACGCATAAAACTCGTAATGATATATTAACTCAGAGTGTAATCTCTTGTAATGATGCAGACTCAGAGTTTAGGTTTTTGCAGACTATAACCATGAATTTTTTATTTTTATTTGGTACCTTAGGGTGTTTTTCCGTGAGATTCATAATTCCTAATGATGCTGTGTCATCAATAAAGTTATTTCTCTGATTCACCTCATTTAGGCCACACACACACACACTTCCCTCATCTAGATTGATGATGGCACAGACTCACGCTACATGCATTGCATTCGAGAAAAATTTCCATATTTTTCTACTTACAAAAATAAAATACGTTTAAAATTATTATAAAAATTACTATCTCTGTTTTACATAAACAAAGACGTAACAATATTAATGCTAATAACGAAGGAACGGGAGTTTTGAAGGTTTTTCGAGGATTTAATGGCGACATCAACGATATTAATGCCGTTAAGTAAATTGTTTAAAAATTTTTTTTTTTAGTTTAAAAAGTCGTGCCTCGTTAGGAAATTTATCTATTTTCCCCCTGTCAGAAGTTATGAATTCTTATTAAATACATTTATTCAAAAAAATAAAATAAAATTTCCTCGGCATATAACGTAATTTTCGGGTCAAGCGTGACTGGGATTCTTAATGCATATTCAATAACGAATCAGAAAAATTTTAAGCAAATCTGATAATATCATTATCACATTTAAAATCTTCCTTTCTATTCATTTTCTTTTAACCAAAAAAAAAAAAAATTTTTTTGTTTTATTCCCTCATCCATCAAATTTCTATGAGAAGAATTTCATCACATTTTTATATTCCTATTTTTTTTTTGCAATTTTTTAAAAAGTATCTTGAAAATGACAGAGTTAGAAAATTGGAAGAAGGCATTGTCAGGGAGAGAAAAAAAAAGAAAAGAGGAAAATGAATGTGTATCCAGTTTGATTTATTTCTTTCACATCTCTTTGCATTATCTGATATTAAACAGAGTTTTAAATATATAAAATTGAGATAAGTAAAAGTTGAAACGAAGATTTTTTGGTAGATAAGACGTCCGTATTTTTCAATTGCGCTAACGAAAATAAAAAAATAAAAAATATATTACAAGATAAGTAATAATTGTTATTGTATCTTTATCATAACTGAATACGGATAAGGTAAGTTTAAACATAAAATTCGAGGATTAAAATAAATTTAATCCCTTGCAAAATTAATCCAAAAACAAAGCGGATGTGTCGCATATATACGGTAATATTAAATAAACCAAATTTATTTATTTAAAAAAAAATAAACGCCGCAAATTACATAAGTTTTAAATTAAATGAAGAAAAAAATTTATGTAACATAATTATATCTATTATAGCGAATTCTGTGCAAAACCGTTGTTACTTTTTTTTTTACCGTTTACTCAATAATGCATGTTTTATATGTAGGCTCTAGGGATTTATCCAGCATAAAAAAAAGAAAAAGCGCTTTTCTACATTACTCTACATTTTAAACACTCCGCTTTTAAATAAACATTATAAATCTTTCAGTAGATAAAAAGAAAAAGAAAAAAAGAAGCAATTGTGTAAAAGTTCGTTTTGGTAAATTTTTTACCATCTATATACAGAGTAAGTTTTCTTTCTTTTTTTTTATTTTGATTGGTTTGGCAAAAATCATTTTTATTTTACTTTTAAATATTCGAAAATTCAATTAAAAACAATTAATCTTTTTACTAAATTAAATTCTAATTTTTTTTTTTAATACAGATTTATAAACTAAACTGGCGAAAAACAAATATTAAAACTTCACTTTAATTATATATTCTTGTTAAATAAAACTAATTTATTTTCGTCTATTTATATAAAATGTTATTTTTATTTTTAACGAACTGGATGGATTTCTTTACAAATTAGTTAGAATGATTCTTCTCTTTATTCTTCCCTCTTAATCATTTTTAATTTTTGTCGAGAGAGGATTGCAATTAATTTTTCGTAATTCCAAAAGTCTTTCATTTATAAACTTTTACTTTACATCGTTTTAAAGTTCGAAAAATAAAAATAAACGAAATAATTCGAGCGTATATACATATATAAAAATGTTAAAACATAATGTGTGGTTGGTGATTTATCGAATTCTTAAAGTTACTAATAGTTCTTCATTAATATCCGTGTAAAGTATTTACGCAAGACATTTATAATCATTTAACTTATCGTATGAATATTTTTATGTCAACTTCTGTCTAAATTTTTCTTGTTACGGTATAACTATAACATTTATTTATTTATTTTTATTAAAATGTCAGCACAAATAATTAATAATATCAAATATTACTACAGGTATCACTCCTACAACGCGGTTTCGCTCTAACACGATTTGAAAATTGCGGAAATCATATAACACGGTACTTCTACAACATGAGTTTTACTTAACATATTTAGAAAATTATGTTTACTCTCTTTTACAACACAAAACGTTTTCATTAATTTTTATAGATCCACATTAAGGGTACACAATACACGCATAAAAAAACACACAAAACACAAACACACATACATATACACATACGCACAAAAATACACGCATAATCATTGGGAAATACTTTGCTAAAATTAGGGCCCAGTGGGAT
>WUQG02402807.1:0-17308 GCA_011317285.2 Androctonus mauritanicus | reverse complement strand
TTTTCAGAATTTTTCCTTTACCTGTATCCTAAGACCTATATCTGTCTAAATTTCAAGTCTCTACGTCAACGGGAAGAACACTATAATTTTGATGAGCGAGTCAGTACTCAAATTTGCGATTTTCTGGGGCCTCTATCTCCTAGATACTTTGATATTAAAGCTTGAAATTTTTACAGGACCATGATGAAATAAAGCTTAACAACGTGTGCAATTTTTATATTACTAACTTAATCGAAAGCGAAGTTATGGAGGTGGCAATAGGGCTTAAGTTGGTTCATGTAAATATGCACACGGTGTGCGCCGCAGGAACTTGGCCTGGCGCACTGCCGTGCGCCTTGATAAATTAGCGTTAAACAGTTCATTTTGTTTCTAGAGCAGTAAGCATTGTTCAGAAAAACAGGAATAAAGTTTGTTTTTGCATGCCTTCAACCAAAGCCTAAATACAGAAGGCCTATATAATCTCATTTGATTTTAATTTTCCACCTTTTAAAAGGGCAATTAAAACTTCATTTTATGTCATTTTATAATATTTAGCACAAATAATTATAAAAAAAATTTGATTATAAAATTTTGAAATACTATTAATGAGATAAAAATAAAAGCCGCTTTTATTCATTTCTTTGAAAGCCGTTATCATTATAAGTTATTCATCTGAGTGTGAAAAACAGATAGTAAAACTATAAGATTTTTTTCTAAAGTTCTGTGAAAGGTAGCTAGCTATTTCAAAGTTCACTACAGGTTACCAACACCCATGATGGGATCAGACGGAAGGTTGAATAATGGGGTTCATTGGACCGAATACAGATTCTTCATAGAAAGTTTGTAGGTGGTATGCTTTCATTCTGCCATCCATTCGACTGATGCTAAAAAATCATGATAAAAATGCACCAGATTGCGGATATCTACTCAAGATTTTTTTTTATCTCCAAATATAGTTTCTGTTGTTATTCGTATTCCAATAAAATGCAATAAAATTTATATAGTTTCGCTTTTACAATGCAATAATATTCTTAGCATCAAATTTTTTATTATCTATCAAATATTGATTAGCAGCAGGAATGATAGATTAATGAGTAATACAGTTAGTAATACTGTTGGAAGCAGAACATTTAAAAGTATCATCTATTTCTGACGCTTAAAGATGAATACAGATCTATAGTATTTATAATATTTATATTATTTTAACCTTCTACGACACTTTGGCATTTTTCTTATGAAAGGAAATGGTCTTAAGTATTCATTTCTTCCGTTCTCAAAATATCTCAAAAATGGAACATAGCATAATATTAAAATCTTATGAGATCGTTCCTTATTAGCGAAACTATACGTGTATTAATTTTGAGATTTTTATGTAATCTCTATATAAAATGGGAGGCATTCAAAATTTTTAAAACAACAGTGTTCTTTGAAACTATTTCGTAAAAATAGCAACATTATTTATCAATAGTGAAAACATTCGCCTAAATTTTTTCTACTATCTTTTTAATCTTCTACTGAAAAATAATCTGTTTATTATATAACTTATATATACTATATATAAGTTGTATACACTATATATAACTTACAAACAATACACAGTATATAATATTTTTGTAAATAAATAGAAAATATTAAAAACCGAAACTAAATTTCTGAAAAAAAAACAAACAAATTACATAAAATATTAAATTGTTTTAACGAAAGAAAATTCTCTTTAGCACTATTTTTTTCATTATAGTCGTTTGCAAAACTGAAATCCTTTTAGTTTAATTTCTTGATTTAAATTTGTAGATAGAGTAGTTTTTAAGAAACCATCCAAACTTAAGAATATTCTATATTGACGTACATTATTCTTGAATATCTTGCATTAACATAACTTCATTAATAATAATTTCTAGAAGAAAAAGTTTTGTGAGAAAGCGTATTAATAAATTTAACACTCTTCGCTTGTGATATGATCATGAATTGTTGATAATTTTTTTCGAATCTCGATTAATTCGATAGGAAAGTTACTTTAAGTAATAAAGAAACAAACATTCATGAATACCATATTGAATATATATATATTTTGTTCGAAAAGTTTGAACTTTTGCAAATATTTCGGAAAGATATTTGAAACTATTTAAATATAATTCCAATTACAGTAATTAATTTTTGTTGGGGTGTGTGTGTGTGTGTGTGGCTTTAAGAATTATAAACTTGTTTGAAACGTACGACATTTCAAAAATTTAGTTTATTTTAAACAAGTTGGCCTAATCTAATTCTTGAAAAGTCATATGAGAAAAAGTAGGGCAGCGATTACAACAACCAATCGTTTTAATCAATATTTGCTTTGTTGGAAATATCAATAAGAAATTGTATTTAGAGGCTAAAAAATTTTTATACACAGTAGGCCCAGCTAGATATTTATATTTGGCCCAAAAAAAATTTCGAAAATAACACTATACTACATCACCTAAAGCGTTTTAGTACGTTGAAATAATAATTCTTAAGGGCTTTCAAAAATAAGATTTTTAAAAATCCCCTTGACTACTTTATTAGTAAATCAGTCAAAATTTATTATTTTAACGCTTGTTTTTGTTCATTTTCTATTGTTTATAGTTGAACGTAATTAACGAAAAATTAAACTACATTAGCAAAATACAAAACTCTTAGTGATATTTCAGTTTAAAAATTTCAGTTATACTTTTTATTTACGAGTTAGAAGTAAATGTAAACATGGTAATGGCTACGTAATTAATGAGTCGATAGTTATGCTCTAAATATATCGTGTAAAACATTATTTATAGAGCAGTTTATATTTTAACAATTTTCCTTTAATTAAACATTTTTAATAATAATTATTAAAAAAAAAATTGGATTTTCAGTTTTATATTTATTAAAACATTAGTTGTAAATGGGTAATTGTTCTCATCTGAAAGCCACAAAGATTTCAGATTGCTGCAGACAGGACACAGGCTTAAAAAGTGAGAATAGAGGATTATATCTGTTAAAAAGATTTATTGCAAACTGTATAAATTATTTCGAAAATTACCTTCCCCAAATATCTGGAAGAAGTCTTATTTTATGTTAAGTATATAAAATAATCTACGCATCTGTAGGCTATATTTATATAATGGGGGCAGATACCGGAATAACAGTCTTCGATGTATTTTTTAATTTGTTTGACAAAATATTTAATGTCCAAAGATTGTCTATCACTGATGTTAATGTAGGTTACATAAAAACAGAATTTTTATTTAGTCTACATTATAGTTTTAAGGATAATTAAGCTATCAAAACTATCCAAATTAGAAAATATAAAAATATTCAGCTTAATTTCAATTTGACTGATATTTATTTTGATTAATAATAATACTAATAATAAAATGCGATAAGTAAAATATTCTAAGTTATGTTTAATTTACAATGAATTGTAGTTTATATGAAGGGCTTTAACTGCTGATATACTGCTTCCATAATCTGTATTTGGGATGTCTCCGTTGATTTGCGAGTAATAACTACTATTAAAAATTTAAATAATTAGTGTTAAGAGTGCAGAATGCCGTAGATAAACAAGAGTAGCACCGATCGAAAGTTGAATAAACTTTTTAAAAGAATTTCTATTCCTCCATCATCTTTGATGCGAGAGATGAGAAAATGTATGATGAAATTAAAGTATGTTACCGCACGTAATTCCTAAACGAGTATGCATCGCCATCTTGAAAAGTTATCTCGAAAGCCGATATAGTTTTGAAATTAATCTTTTAACATAACCGAATTGTCGGTTCATATTTTAATCATTAGTCGATGGGGGCTAATCTTTAATTTTCTAATGTATACAGGTTTTTTGGAATGAACCTTTAACATAACGGAATTGCAGATTCGCACTTCAATCGTCAGTCGGTGGAGGGCGAATCTTAAATTATGTTACGTGTTTCTCGAAAACTGCAGCAGATAGAGGTATGGTTTAACAGTTTCTGAGATATATTAGAGAATGAAAGATTTTTCTTTTTGCAAGCGACGATTGTAATGCATCTAACTATTCGCGTGAAATGGCCACAGTTTTCAAGATGGCGGCGCGCATCGATTCAAGCGGTATGCGCGGGTAAATACTTTTATTTCATCGTCCATATTTTCGTCCCGTGCACTAGACAGAGATATCTTTCGTTTATCGGTGCTATTTATGTAGGTCTTTCGCTATTCTAAACGTGTATCTAATTAGCAGATGACTAATATTGATTTTTAGGTATTCATAAATGTTTGATACAATGATTTCAAACTAGAATTTGCGACTGTTCAAATAGATATTTCACCAAAATTAGCAATAAAAAAATTATTAAACCGTGTTAATTACAAACGACTGCATAATTGAAGAAATACGTTACCTCCTAAAAGCATTTCCTGTAGCAAGTTGTCTATTTTGGCCATGCCGAATAATTTTGCAAATTGTATTTGTTCGATCATCTGCCAAGTAATGCTTTGTAGAGCTGGTAGTGTTAATAAAATTTCTCCGAAACGACCTCTGGAATCGTATTGCCTATCGTTGATGTAGTCTTCTAAACTTGTTTGGACTTGATAACGCAAACTCTTAATTTTCTGAGAATCACTTAAACCCTTCGCATCTAAAATTTTACAAATTATTAATTAAAATTCAAAAAAAAAAAAAAAAATAATAATAATAATTTATCTTAATCATTATACTTACACGGGTCAAAGAAGACTATTGCTTTTAAGCAAGCAAATTCGGTGTCATCTACATGTACTTCTCTTAAAGTTGTCACTAATTCGTCCATTATTCTAGAACCGATCCTGCTTATTTCTACTTCTGGAGAATGTCTTGGAATGATAAAATCGTTTCCTAATAACAAAATATCTTTTAAATGCATAGAACGTCGAGCCAAACCCAATAAAAGATGTTCACCAGCATGGGCTCGTAATAACGCTACCTGAAAAAATAATAAATTGTCTATTAATGAAATACATAAATATATATAAAATCGAAGGGTCAAATGATATCCAAAAGTCTTTAGTAACATAGCATTAGATGAATTCGATCCAAAAACTTTTTGACAACATTTTGGCCCATTATAATGTTTAATTATTACTTACTTGATCGTCTAATGGTAAATCACCGAAGGAAGGAATGTATTTAGCCCATTCGACTAATATTAACAACTGCTGCTTCATAGATTCGCATACGTCCGCGATGTTAGCGATTTTCTTATTTACTATACTCGGTTCAACCATAGGAGAACCCATCTATGCAATAGTAATAAAATTAAGTATATAAATAAAAAAACATTACTAATAAATGCCATATTATTATAATTACCTGTGTTGGAAAGGGCATTACCATTTCCCCAACTCTCTGCAACAAAAGAATTTTTAATTTCTATTGAATAGTAGAAAATATGAGATAAAGTATATGTGTATATAAAAAAAAAAAGATTTGTGACTTATAAAATGTTAGTGCGCGATTTGGGGAAGATGGTAAACCACAAATTTATTTGATTTAAATTGAAAAAAAAAAAAACAAGAGTTTTATTACCTGTCTGCAGTACATTTCGGCATTCAGAAGTGTTGTAAGATTTAATCCGCCATTACTTTGACCATCGTCGTAACTAGGTCTTCTACAACTTATTCTGTCTCTCTCATTTTGAACGGCTTAAACGAAAAAGGATTAAGATATGTTAATCTAAATATTTATAAATTTAAAAAAAATTAAGATTGGCTTTGAGAAAATTTTTTTCGAGAATTTTTTAAGTAACAATATTCGCTTTTTTATGTATAAAAAATAATCATCTAAAGCAAGCATTAAAATATCGAAACCGTTTTTTAAGTACATATTCCATCTTTTAATTTTATAGCTAAATTCTAGAGATCTAATTAATCCAATGCAGTTAAACTGTTTAAACTACCTCCGCTTGCTAGTCAGAGCTATTAATAAAAATATTTTATTTCTTGATTTATAACGTTTCATTGATATTGTACATAAATGATAAAGCATTAGTTTAATACGTAAATATCTTACGCAGTTCTATCAGATTAGAAAGAGAATTTTAAGTTTATTCGAATTTCTTTAAGAGAAATTCTTCGAGTCTTGATATGAGTAACGCTGCATCATTCATGGCCTTAGTAACAAATTATCTCAGTTAGAAGATACGAAATACACACGGCACAGTCCAAAGTCCTCTTATACCATAGAATCTGAAGATTAACTTGTGAATTGAATTAGATAGGCTTATTTCTATTTGTTCATTGACTCATCTCAGATAACTTTGTTTCTTGTAAGAGAGTTTACTAAATTACAGAAATTATCTGTTTTCCAAATTCGTATTTAAGGGATATCTCTTAAAAAAACAGTCGTAGCTTTTATAGATTTAAGAGAAATTAATCCGTAAAATCCATTCCCTACACGATAAGCATTCTTTTGTTATAAAAAATGAATCAAATAATTATATTTCCTATAAATATTTGTAACGTAAATTAGAAATGAACTTGTTTTTATCTCGAAAGTAACGTAGCCTATATGACTGGCACCTTTCGTAGTAAGATAAGTTTTCTTTTACTCATCTGATAGGATTAAAAAAAAAAAACCCCGATGGAAATTTATAATACAGAAATTAAATCTCTTCCTTATCTAGGAATGAAAAAAATATCTATAAAATTCCAAATTATAATCTCAAAATTTTGATATCGAAATATATTTATATCGTAGTTGTCTCCAGTTTGATGATAGGCCGTAGAATCAATTTTAAGTTTGTTCGAAAATTTATATGAAATCATCTTTATCAATAATTTACTTTTTTATATGATTTCCATACTTATATATTTAAATTTATTAAAAATTAAGAGGTAAACATTGAAGTACTAATTATCAGCTTCATGATTAATTGTTAACAGTATTTGTAATTCATTATGTATTCCAAATAATAAAACAAGATATAATTACATTTTTCTCTGTGGTGTTCAGAAGAAAAATGTTTGTCCTCAATCTTTTATTTACGTATGCAGCATACAGAAACAACACATTGCAAAGTTTAATAGCAAAGCATTGTGTTTCCTTGAAAACGTGACATTTACACAATTAAATTTGGATCTTAGCATTTATATATACCGAGAAAAATATTATCAACCGATACATCTAAAAAATAATGTCATTTATAAATCTTTCTAGGTAATCTTTTTTTTTTCGTGTGTAAATCAATCGCAGATATTTCAATTTAATAAACAGCACGTCGATAATAAATATGCAAAGAAGCATTTATACGAATAAGTGGTTGACGTCCATCGACGTCATTCGATAGAAACGTGATAATGAAACGTTCTCGAAGATTAATATCAGACTATCCAATTAAAAATGTGTAATATATAAATAAAGTTAATCGAATCATCGTGTAGAATTGAGATATAGAGAATAATACCTTCATTATCTTTGCTGTGTGAGTCGCTTCCGCCGAAGCTTGTTACATTGGGGCGTTCCTGTGTTGACAGAGTGGGTAGGAACACCAGCAAACCATTTAACCATCCCACTTTGCAGCCGTACATACAATAAAACCTTTCGCAGGTGACTAGAACAGTCTAGTGGCTTTTCTGAGAATTTTTCAAGCTGTTCTACTTTAAACAGGATTCACTTTATATTTTCTATTCTAGCTTTTATCCTTCGAATAAGATTAGTTAGTACTGTAATTCAAAAATATTCTCCAACTATATTTAAAGTAGTTTGCTTCCTGGATATATAGAAGTCTTAAAAAGCATTCGATATTAAATATGTATATTTATTTTCAAGAAAAATAAAATGCATTTAAAATATTATTCATCTAAATAGCAATCGATATTGATGTAAAATGAAAAATGATATCGGATATAAAATGAGAAAAGTTCAAAGTGTTTCTAACTCTTTTTGAGTCTGGAATTTTAATATGTTTTATTATAATCATCTATTCAGATTTTTTTTACAAAAGTAAGATATAATATATAATTGTCTATCAATTATGCATTAAATCTACTGGTTTACGTTATGCTTGTGTCTATATTGATTTTCAGAGAAATTCTATCCATATAGTTTATGCTTATTGTATGTAATGACTGCATTGTAACATACGTTTTGACTATAATATGACTAGAATATTATTATATATAATATATATACAGTATATAATAATATTCTAGTCATATTAGAGTGCGGCTTGAAGATTTTTGTAGATATTAGTCTAACACTTAAATCTCTAAATACTGTATAATACTTTTCAATGAAAGCAGACAACTTTGTTACGCACACATATATATATAATACAGAATTGCTTAATAAATCTTTTAAATTGAAATTATCCCACAAAATCATAATAAAAGTAGATTCTATATTCTATATATATACTATATTATACAATACATATATTATATTAATATATAAATAACCGATCTCCAAACTTTTTTAATCGCACACTTCTTTACCAGTAAAGAAAAATACACTCACTTCATACAATAGATATGTATTATGATGAGCAAAATGCGCACTTCTGAAAATTTTTATGTACCTCTAAGAATAAGCGTATCACACTTTGGAAACTATTAATATGGTTACAATATATATATATATATATATACTAGATATTACCCGCTCATATAAATGAGTGGATAACTGATTTCAGGGATCCGTAATGATCCTTAGAATATCACTGGAAAAACTCCGAAAACATAGGGAAATCATTAGATAGCGGCCATTATTAGCTTACAGTGTCACCTGCGGAATTTGTTTTCTTAGAAAAAATTACAATTTTAATTTAATTTTTCCTTAATTTTTAAATTATTAACGACGACAAGTAATTTCTTCCTAATGGTACCATATTTATAGGAATCGATACCTTTAGAAATATCCAGATATCCAATCAGCCAGACTGGATATGTGGATATTTCTATTAATATATTATATGCAATTAATATATATTTCGCTATTAATATATTATATGATAGTAGTTTTCTGTATATAAACTATAACTTATATGCAATTATGACTTGTATAGTTTGTAGAGAGTTATATGAATACAGATTATCAAAATTTTCAAAAGAATAAAAATATGTATTATATTTACGTATAGTGGAGATATTCATTTATACGTATCTCATACTGTATATACTGTATTCTTAACAAAATTTATCAATAAGATATTTACATGTTGAGTTCGTTAACTGACAAATAGGAAATACTGTATGTCAAATTGATAAATAATTTTGTCAAGCAAATAAGTTTCGGGAAGTTATCATATGGTTTAAAATAATATTTAAATGCGATTATATCGAAGATTTCAGAATACCGTACTGCAAAATTATCAAATTTATATATAATAGACAATAGTTAGTTTTTATCAAGATTTATATTTATTCGCACTAGAAACTGATATCATGTTAGATTGTTTAATATTAATAAATTGATAATAATCGAAATTTTCTATATGATTTTTCAAAAAGAATTTTATAACTCACAGTGATAGAAATTAATCCCATTTATTAAAGTAGAATACAACCAGGGACTTTCAAAGAAAATGCGAGGTCCGGAGCAACTAATATTTTTGAGACCCTTCAAAATTGACAAATATACAGTGGTAAGCGTACAAGAAAAGCGAAAACATTGATAGAGAACTTCAAATTTTGATAATCACTGAAGCTCGAACAGTATAAAAATATACAAATATATTTTTTTCTAACATACTGAGTTATAAATTGAGGCCCCTCTTGCCCCCTCTGATATCCACTGAATACAACAATAGACTAAAATTCATTACTTATAATAGCCTAATATTTTCAAAAACGAAAATCATCTTTATTCAGTAATTATTAAAATAATAGATTTCATAAAGAATCTTTTGTGCATGTATATCGAAAATTTATGCTGTTGTTTATTTTTCAATTGTTTTCAGTTATAATAATAGAAAGTGGATATGTAATGATCCGGTTGTTATAAAGAAATTATGGGAATAGTCCGTTTATAGTGCATAGGATGTTGATTTCTTTATAGTTTATTGTATTTATATTTGTAAAAAATATTTATTTTGTATGTAAAATAATATGGCATTTAAATTACGATAAAATTAATGCGAATTCGATTGTTTTTATATTGAATGCAGTTGAAACTGGTCTATAAAATATAGACCGAAAACGTTTCTGATAAATTAAAATTATATTTAGAGCTTTGACTGTTTATTGTGAATGGATATCATATATTGATATACATATAATAGTTTTACATTTTTCCCCATATGGAAATTATTTTAAATTGCTTATTTTTGATGTGTGAAAGTAAATCTTGTTAGTTACATCTGTTTAAAATTAACAATTTAGCTTACTTGTTAGACTACAAAACATGAAAAGTTAATTTGAATACACTGTTTGTATCTTTTTTCCCTCCTCTATCAAAAATCTATGTTTCGGTTTCCTGATTAATATTTAAAAATTTATCTTAAAGAACTTTTAAGCTCAGAGAAGATTTTTTTTTTCCAATCAGAGAGATATTGCTGTAAATCATTATTTTTTAAACTGATATACAACAATTTCTATTGGAAGAATTTCAGAAGTTTGTAGACTGATAAATGATGAACAGCATTAACCTGGAGTAAATTTATCATTTTAACTCCGAAACTTAATATTAATAATAATAATAAACTAAATATTCAAAATAATGATTAAAAAATTGTTTCCTTTTTCCTTTTAGCATTTGAGATAACATTAATGTTATGTTTATGACATTTTATTTAATCGTTTCATCATCGTTCAAATAAATCTTAAAAACTCCAGTTAATTAATAAAATATTACAAATCCATCTTTATTTGGAAGCAAAAAAAAAAAAATAAAAAAGTTTAAAAACCTAAAAGCCATTAAAATTTATTTCATTTTG
This sequence comes from Androctonus mauritanicus, assembly GCA_011317285.2. Taxonomy (NCBI): domain Eukaryota; kingdom Metazoa; phylum Arthropoda; class Arachnida; order Scorpiones; family Buthidae; genus Androctonus; species Androctonus mauritanicus. The sequence continues at coordinate 6,455 of WUQG02402807.1, read as the reverse complement.
AAAAGGGAATCACATACAGAATTATATAATTTCCATCTTTATCACTTTCATAAATTTCAGGCCTTTAATCTACGTTTAAGTAGAAAAACTTATTTATAAAATTTTTTTTTTAAATAGCCATAGAAAGCTGTTTTTTAAAACGATTTCATAACCATAGAACCATTCCATAACCATAGAAACATAATCACAGCTTAAACATAACCATTCCATAATCATAGAAACATAATCATAGTTCCATGACTATAGAACACAAAAATAGTTTTATGGAATTCGCATTACACAGGTAACCTCCATAAGTGACCATTACTTGTGGAAATTTTCACAAGTAATGGTCACTTATGGACCTGAAACCTATATATGCATATAGGTTTCAGGTCCACAAATGACCATACTTTTATATACACATTCACACTATAAAAGTAACCATAGAAAGCTAAAAGCTTTCTATATATTTTTTTATAGTGTACTTTTAAAATAAAAAAATAACATAGCTTAAAATTTTTATTTATTTAGTGCTAATTACACACAGGATGATTTTCGAATTCATCTGGTTTTCATTTAAAAATTCAAAACTGCAAAATTCAATAATTATGACTAATCTTGTTGGCTAAATGGTTTTCGTTTTTATGTTTTCTCACGGAATTAAAAGATAAAATTGGCTGATTGATATTAATCAAAAATCTACTGTATATTATTGTTATAACTAGGCCCAGGCAAGATGATAACTGCTTAACTGATTAAGCTGTCAGTTGTTATCTAAAGCATTTGAGGTTGACAAATTTGACATTGTGATTAAATACTGCATATTTGTTTCATAATTTAATATAATTAACGCTATAGTGATAACCCTTATTATTATAATCGACATTCTTCCAACGGCATAATGTTTATAACTACTGCTTATATTAATCTAGAACTACAGAATTTTGCCAGGAATTCATTCGAACGATCATTATCTCGAACGTAATAAGGATAATCTTACGAAGTATTTATAAATGTGTGTTATAATTTATGATTCTCTCTTAAAAATTCGTTCTTCATTAATTCTGATCAAAAATATCAGCTACATTCTGAGCAAAAAAATACCACAAATAAGGAAATGATAGTTAAAACTGTCCAAAGTTATTAGGCCAAATATAATTTAAATATAAGTGAAAACACATTTTTAAAATTCCAATCAATAATCACCATTACAAATTAAATGTGTTACTGCTGCTAACTATTTACAGGAATTCTAAATTATTGTACTTAAATAATTTAACAATTCCTGTTATTTATTTAATTACTGTATTATAATTAAATCCACATTTTTCTTCCTATACAATATTTTACAGAAATATTTTTATATTTCTGTATAAAAATTTAAAACAGAAATTAATTTTCCACGACAAACAAACGTGGAATTTTTTCGGTATTTGTTTAATATCAGTGTTTTTTTATTTATTTTGTTTAGTCATTTAATTAAATTTATAGTTAAATATATTTTAATCGAAAATTCATAATTTAATATTTTCTTAATACAGTATAACAGTAAAGTAAACTTAAACTTTGAGTTAGATTTATATTGATTTATACTAAAGTTAGTATAAATCATGCTGATTTTTTGTACTAATTTAAATTTAATGGCTAAAATAAAATTTATCCATTAAATTTAAAATTATTTTAATCATAAATAACCCAATAAGAAGTTTAAATTTATCAAATTTTTTAAATTATCATGCTTTGGCAAAATGATAACTTAGGCCTATATTAATATTCGAATTTTTATTTACTTTCGACATTTTATGTTATCTAAATATATTTTTAAACGGTTCAGTTAACACAGATTCCAAATTCAAACGATATGATTTCAAAATTTTGTTAAAAATCCTTCAAAGAAAAAATATGTACTGTTCATTCTATGTCAATTGGTTCAATTTTGAAGAACTTCAAAACTCAAAGTTAGAAAATTATTATTCTTATAGTTCAAAATCTGATATCTCAAACATTGGTCAAATTTGACTAATGATCTTTATGATTTTTGATAACAGAATCTTGGATTTAGCACAAAATCGAACAACTTACAAAGACTTAGAGTGCTAGGTTAACATCTAGCACTCTTAAGTGATTGTGCAACAATTGTATTTAAAACTTTGAAAATTATTCGTGATTGAATTCGCATCACACAGGTGACTCCACAAATGACTATTACGTGTGGAAATTTTCCCAAACAATGGTAGAGCTGACACTTGTAACTCATGCAAGTGACCATTACTTCCATTGCTGTCACTCCACAAGTGACAGCAATGGAAATTTTCACAAGCAATGGTGGAGCTGAAACAATGTAACTCATACAAGTGATCATTACTTGTGGAAATTTTCACAAGTAACGGCCATTTGTGGAGCTGAAACCTGTATGCATATTCACACCAAGTTTCAGCAAAATTGAGGATAGAGCAGGATTCCTAAATCACTAGACATGGACTAACCCATACTTTAGTTTGCTATTGTACAAAAGCACACAAATTATCTATAATAATTAAAATTAATTTTTTAAATCCTTCTTCGATATTGTCTCTAAAATATAAATAAAATCAAATTTTAAAAACAAAATGAAAAATTATACACCAAGTTATGTTGATATAAAAATTTAGGTATTCAAATTTCATAAATTACTGACTCGAATAACATATATATATATAAGCTATATTATCACAAATATTGTACTGTATTTTATTAAAAATTGTTTCAATCTATTAACTTCAAAAATTAATTAATCGATCTGTACTGAATTTATATTTAATGACATGCATAAATTAATATTTTGAAGAAGAAAAAAAAAAGAAACAGTAAATGTTAAGAATTTGTAACGTATGAATAGACGTATATCTCTATATTTATACACATCTGTAAATCTATTTTCAGTTAAAAATATTAACGAAATCGTCTCGAAAACAAAACAAAATAATGAAATATAACATAGTACAACCAATTATTTAACCTCATTATAAACAACTTTACAATAAGAATAACATAAACACAGTTTGTGATAAACGGGTTCATTTAATATTTGTAAGCTTTCAGAAAATGCTAAATAAGCATTCTTGTTCTCAAATTAGTCTTTGCGTTATGTTGCATTTAAACATTGCAGAATGAAAGGTAATGCAGTAATTGCTACAAATTCGTACCTGTTAAAAAAAAATAAAATTCACAATTTCGCTTTAAAAAAAATCTGTATCGAATAAAGTTTCTAGAAATTTTGGTTAGTCATCGTCAGTTGACTCAGTTTAAATTTTCCAGAAAGACTAATAAAATTAACTAAACAAATAACTAATAAACGTTATAGGCTACCTTAGATAAAGTAAATTATTTATTCTATTTATTTATGTATTAACCAGGAAACTGTGACATTTTTCGTTCTGTAAAGAGCATAAATTTTAAACCTGACTAAAAGAATTTTATCCTGTGATTTAACCGAATAAATAAGTCATATGTTAATTTCTTTCCTGTATTTTTCACTTAATTTTGTCTATATATATACCCATTGATTATTATAAAATAATAACAACAATAGATATAAAAACCGATAAATTTATGATAAAGTATTACACGGCAAACTATTATTAACTCAAATTTTTTTGTAACATGTCAATTAAATTAATGGCAAACGATGAATATAAATAATTGGTTTGGTCTCCTCGGCAGACATATATGGACTACTTAAATTAACTTATGTTAAAATTTATTGATCCGCAGACACGTCTGCGATAACGGACGAAACAGATATAGCTTATGGTGTCTAATTGTCCCCTCCTTTGTATTTATTTATCTTGCGAACTTTCGAAGAGAAATGTATCTTAAAGGATCTGTTACGACTGTTATTTGTAGTTCATCCGTACATCCAGATGGTTAGAAACATCTTATTTTAGAAAATAATCTGATTTTCTAAAATAACTTACGATTTTAAAGGAACAAAAAAATTTTTTTAATATGTCTATAAAGTATTTTTATGTATGCAACCGACGTCGATTAATTAAGATTATGCGTTAAAATTTTAACCTGGTTTTTCTTTACCTTCTTTTTTCATTCCCGCTCGGAAACACTTCCTAAGACGACAGTATCGGCATTGATTCCTTTTATCTTTGTCAACCACGCAATTTCTCTTGAATCGACACGTATATAGATGATTTTTTCTGACACTCCTTCTAAAAAAACCTTTACAGCCATCACAACTGGCTGCTCCATAATGTTTACCAGTGGCTCGATCACCACATATAGCACAATACTGGCCGATTACTTGATTATTTTGAGAATTGGATTGTTGAAGACTATTTATATCGATTTCACCTGCAAGATAAAATATATATTAAATTAATTTTATACCATCACAAACAATTATAAACAATAGTTTGTTAGATAAATTTAAAACTGATACGGAGCAACGTTAGCTCGCATTTCTCTTGTAACAATCAAGTTTTCCGATGATTATTATTATTATTATTTTTTGTTTCTCTGAATTTATTTTTCTTTTATCGAGATCTATATATATATATATATATATATATATTTATATTATATTATTACGTCTGTTACTAAATATTTTGAAAAATGAAAACTAAATTACGATAGGATAATCATGTTATAATTTTATCTTTTCTTTTCTGCCTCGATTGAGGTCAACTTTTTGTAATTTAAACAGCTGTCTCGTTTGTTGTGATGACAAACCCCTCACAGTTTGTTTTTATCCGATTAAAACACCGGTGATGGTTTAATTCTTAAAGGTATTGTTTTTATACGATAATAAAAAAAAGGGGGTTTATATCACATACAATATATTTGTTCAGGATTTGCGATAGATGCTCAGTAAAGTTCCTGAGGTTTAATGTTTTATTCCTTTAGCTACGCTGTTACCAGGACAGAAACACTTCATTAAGAGTTGAGTTTAACAAACACAACAAAGTTTGTGTTGAGTTAGGGATGTCAGCGACCCCTTATCTGTTAGTGCAGGGTGGGAAATAAACGGGAACGAAAAAAAATCTGCTATAAATATGTCATGCGCTCTATTATAAAATCGGAGCTTATTAAAAAAAAAAAAAAAAAAAAGTAATACTAAAATACAATAAAACTCTATTAACCTCACGATCTTGGTTAAGATTAGAACATTTTTTTAGTCGGTTTATAGGGATTTTTCGTTGTGTAGTTTTATTTGTAATCGACCACACATAATTCATATTCCCGAGCCCATGTTTATTTATCCAGGTTACTTAAACAGGTAAATGCATGTTCTGGGGCTGGCAGCATCGAATTCCAGTCGTTGGTTTGTTTTGATGTCATTCGATATTTTTCGTTGTTTCACGTAAACATTCAATCACGTTTTCGTCAAAACTAATTCTTTCTCTTACTTATTCGAGGAAATGACTTTAACATTTCATTTGCAAAAATATATCAAAAAATATATTTGCATTAATCATTACTAGATAGGAATAATCGGGAAATGAGTTTGTAGAGAATAAAATTTTCCATCGAAATAATCTGCAAATACCGCATTTAAATGAATATTCGTTTAATTAAGTTAATTTTTTTTTTTAATGCATTAATCAAAATTAATCTAATAATTTATGAAATAAAATTAAGATTGATTAGAGTTATAAAACTATCGCAGCACTGTTATAAAAATACTAAAATATTTAATGAAAGTATTTATATTCTATATCAGTGCTTTTCAACCTTTTCATAAATGCGTACCACCAAAATTAAAATTCTAAAACTTCAGTACCGCCAATAAAAATATGTTTTTTGTATACAAATAGAAAGTCAAGTCTATACGTGTACCACCAGTCATCTCTGACGTACCACTGGTTAAAAACTGCTGTTCTATATTATCTATATGACAAATTATAGAGATATTATTATAGTCACATTATTCACATAATAAGACTAAGCGATAGACGTAAGCCAATTCAAGCATAAAAGTTTAGTAGTCTGATTTTTAATAAAATACCCCCCCCCCAAAAAATTTCGATACATTAATGATTGTATGCGTGAAAGTCTCACAAAACAGTGACTAATTCATTACAAGTTTTTGTTAACGCAATGCTGAAAAAATAGTAGTGCAATAAAAAGTATGACTCCATTAATGCGAATTATCGATGATGATGATGATGATGCTAAATTAAACAAGTAGAAATGTTTCAAAAAATTTTAACATGTAATCTTAATCTTATTTTTATTTTCTTTAATTATGTTTAGCCTCAATAAAAGCACTTTAAATGACATCAATCTCTACTATCATTTGTGCCTCTGCATCCAATAACATTCCGACTATGAGATTTACACAGAAAAAAAAAATACTTCTATGCTTATAATGAATCCAGATTCTTTATCATGTGCTTATTGTGTGTTATTAGAGAGTTTGCGGTAAGCATTTTTCACTTCCCGATACAGTATAAATCTCCCGATACAGATTATATCGCATA
>WUQG02402796.1:0-17311 GCA_011317285.2 Androctonus mauritanicus | reverse complement strand
TAAATTATTTTGAAACCGACTGCAATCTCATTACAAGAAAAACAATCGTAGCTAGTGACTTGACCAAATTGGTTTTTTTTTCTTTTTAGTTTTTCCCCAATTGCGTGCTGAAACACGATTCTTCATGTTCGTGACATCTATTCCACAGAAAATACGAATAGTCCGTAATGGAGATAATATATCAGAGATTTCATTTTAAAGATTGTTAACGTGCACTTTACAAATAATAAATATGATAAGATAAAATTTAAAAGATAGGAAATTATAAAATTTTTTGCGTGATAATTTTTTAACGCAAGAAAATTCGCTAAAAAAAATAAAAAACAAAAACAAAAAATATATATCGAACACATTTTTTGCTGTCAAACCGAGCTACTTTGTCACGTAAAGACAGTCCTGTTGAACTTATATTATGCATATAAAGCGATAACACTTGTAAACGAACACACTTATACGTCAAGTAATGCACTTAAAACGTGTAAAGCACTCGGTTTAATAAGCGCGAATTGCACTCAATGCGATTTGTTTGCACGGACGTTTAAAGATTCAAAATAAAACTGGTAGAAACAAATTAATTTTAGACAGTTTTTTTTTTAAATGCGAGCAAGTATTTTTTTGCTTACAAAAAAATGAAGGTAGCATCATCATATGGACACAATTAGCAGCGAAGTAGTGGCAGTCTCCAGCGAATAGCTTGACTTGAAGGCTCTTTAAATAACCACCCTAATGGCAGTTTTATTTGTCCGCCATCGATAAGTAGCGCTTAGAGACAGAATCTTTTACACGTAATCATTGAACCAAAAGGACTAATAGCCTCGGCTCTTTGCTACGTGCAGCTTCCGAGTTTTATATTTAATTGAAATACATGCATACTCCTTTCATAGATTGTTACCGTGAAAGCATATATTGAACGATTATTACGTGAAACATACGAAGTAAAGCTACTCTTGCTCTTTCTGAAATTTATGTTGGCCACTTGCCATCTTTATTGCCGTCTCAGCGGTTTTCGATCCACATTAAAAGGGAAAAAATGACAACCGGTTCCTTAATTTCTTTACGTATTTAAGGCCGGAGTTTTGTTTCAGAAACGTTTAAGATGAGAAATCTGAATCTGGGAATGCTTAATTGCTCTACTGTTATCATCACTAGTTAATAACTTCTTTGAAGTCTTCAGTCATTTGCGTTAAAATCTGAAGATTCTCTATTGGAAATAGTCGCGAAGAGATCCGCACTCAACGTAATTGTTGCAGCGCAGTCATCTCAAGAGTAGAAATATCCCTACAATAAAAGATGAAATAAAAAAAAAAAAGAGAGAGAGAGAAGTAGAGGAAGTCTAGTCGCCAGTGTAAACACAATGAGGGTAAAGCTCTGACTTTATGGCAATCGCTAAAAGGGCATAAACCGTTGCCGCTTTTATCGTTTCACTTATATCACATTGCTAGAGGATATGTAATGCACCCAGTTCAGAAGACCAGACAGCTAAAGGTGACAGCTTGATTAAAGGCCATTTTTAATTGGTTTATTCTCTAATTTTATTCTTTATTTTTTTTTACTCTAATTCTTTATAAATAATTTATCACTTTAATTTCTATAAGGTTTCTTGATTACGATCCGCCGAAAGCAACGCTTTGCCAGAGTAATTTTGATAACGATTAAGTTATGGTAAATATCTACTGGTCTAATCTGTAGTTTATAGATTGTGTAGAATATTTTAAGCTCATTAAAACGACGATTATTATTAAGCTCGGTTGCCTTAAGTCCGATTTTGAGCTCCTATCGTCTCAATATAAACTTATTAGGGTAGAAAAGGCTCTATTTGAATCGCGTAAAGGTTATCATCATATTAAAAGTTCATATAGAAAAGTTGCGTTATATATATATACCTTTCTTACTTATCTAGAAACCATCAATTTATGAATTATAGTCTACTAGAACGTTTTATAATTCCGAAACTTTAAGCTAAGGATCGTAATCAACTTAACAAGAGCGGCGACTATCGCTAATTGCACAGAAGACGATCTGCTTTACTATGCCAATAACATTTAAAATTTTTGTGTTTAATAATAATCCTTCTAATTTGGAATTAGAAGTCGAGTGATTTGTCACTCCTTATGGTAATAATCAAATGTTTAATTGTCCAATAAATATAAGATATTTTTACGATCCAATATATATTTTACGACTTAAGATGCCACGGTTGCTAATTAGCCAATCTCTCCTAAAATATACCAAAGTTCGAATCGACTATATCTATCCCGGGTTTAAAACGTCTTGAAACTTTAATAAAGAGACAAGGAAGAGAATAGGCAGAAAAATACATATTTTAATAAGTCTGCATTGAGCTACAAAGAGGTCGTAAAGTACTCTTCTCCGCGTTGTTAATTAAGTGCGAAGAAGGTATTCGTTGACAGGTGCTAACTTAAAGAACTTTTAAGCCGGTAAAAACACCAAGCCATTGAAAATTTATGATCGCAAATATACAAGATTAAAAGAGAGTTAAACTTTCTGTTTTACAACATGAAATTCCATCAGTATTGTTCAATAATACGGAGTTATGTCTATTAAATTTTATTGCTGAACAATAACGCACTTGACGAGTGCAAGGTGGTGGCATTTAAAACACCGGCTTGGATATTTGATAGTATAAATCTAAATTCCCACTAAACAACAGGTTATTTACAACTGAAACTATTAAGATTTTAAATGAAACCAAAGGATTTTCTTTAAGATGGAAAATTCGCATAAGTGGCAAGATGTAAAATCTCATAAAATTCTGGCTACTTTTATCTGTTTAGCCATGCAAAATGATATCGCTGGAGAGGAGAATATTTTGCGTGTCAGACTGTTAAATTTTTATAGAATATGGTTTATTTTTTTTGCAAATTGTATCTAACTTTTTAGAGAGACATTCAGATTGTACTTTAAGAATAAAGATGTAAAAAATCGCACAGTTATTTTAGAAACAAATTTAAATATTCTTTAAATTATATTCTGTTTTTCGCAGTTTATACGTTTCTGTTATTGTAGAAAGATAAATAATGTGTAAGAATCCAGCAAAATACTGTGAATAGTCTCAGATTCCCTTGAAAATCCAGGATTTCATTTATCTTTAGTTAGAAACTGTATTCAACTTATGGCAATAAAGAAGCTTAATATCGTCGATCCGAAAGCTCTTAAAAATATCGATCACGCCAGTTTTATTGTATAGAAATTTGTAGTTTGAAGTAGCATTTATAAAGACAAATTGGACTGTAATGTTAACTCACGTACCTTCTCTTATATACATCACTAGTTACAGTTCTTATTCATTATACAGTCACGTATATATTCTTCTTCTCAATTTAAAATTGTTAATGAGAACAAGATGACAAAACCTCTTAGGAAATTGTCAAGTACATGTCGAGTTGTCTCTCTGTAGAGATTAGAGATTTCAAAACAGCACTTGTCTATGCTCATCTCGTATCTTGAATATTTGCACAAGTCTCCATTCTCTTTATTAACAACTGAATTGCTCGTTGATATGAGTGATATTTTCCAATGAAAAAAAAATATACATTGCAAAATATTAAATGGAAAATGATGTGAGAAAAAGAGAAAGAGAGAGAGAGAGAGAGAGAGAGGAAAGCAAGAGAAGAGAGAAAAAAACGCGAAACGTAATCGCATTAGACAAACATTCAACAAGTAAAGAATGTCGGAGGGAGAAAAAAAAATAAAGCTATTCAAAGAGCAATTTTTATGGGGAAGACGAGGATATATCGGTTTAGTCATGTGACATGCTAATTGAGAGAAATCGTTTAGAGAGATGCCGTTTAATGTGTACTTAACTCCGTTTTGCAAAACAGATGCAGATTAAAAGGTTAATTTGAAGGAACAAGAATAATTTTTCTTGCAATTTTTTTTTATTGTTTAACAAAAAAAAATGGTATTTCATGTTAATATACTTAATGTTTGTAAACATAAACTTAATACAAGTTATTTGAATTATTTTTTTTAATACAGTCGTCCAATAAATTTAAAAATTCTTTCTGCATAATCGTTACTTTCTTATAACTGCTTAGTAGGCTTATAAAATGCTTTAAAAACATTTTAAATATAATTATTCCGTTTTTATATATTAGTAAAAACTGAAATATGCGTTTGTATATAATAATATCGAACTGTGAGAGCAGATAATATCTGTATACATCTTTACGAAATCTTAATATCGATAAGACATTATAAATAGCTTTAAATTAAGAACTTTTAAATAATCTTCGGAGATTACTACGCTCAAACTTGTCATATTGAAATGTGGAGAATCTCCATTTCTGTTTAACATTCTTCCTGGACGAGCTCACTGATCAGAAACAGAGATTAAGCTACTCGACCAACAGTGACCGCCGGTGCCATCGACGAGTGAATTAGAGCCCATTCATCCTTTGCCATCTAACACCCTTACATCGAAGGGAGATGGTTTGCAATAAATATTTGTCAGGATGCTCATCAATCTTTGTGCCTCGACTGCTTAATCCAGTTATCTCCACGCTGTAAAATTCAGCTTCTTAAAAGAAAATTCTTCTTCGGTTTTACATAAATATATTATAAATATTACAGAGCACATAACATAAGGATATCTTTTACTCATAACAGGTTTTTATAAATTCAGCATCTTTTATGTAATGAAAGTTTAATATTTGATCGGTCAGTTTTAACCCGTTAAAGTTTTGTATTACTTTATAAAGATTTTTTTTTTCCTCCTTTAGAAAATTCGAAACGTTAAAATGCTTTAGAGCTTTAAAAACTGCAATTCAATTTCTAACGAATGTAAGACTTGCCTTAAAACCAGTGCAGCGATGCTTCTTAGTCAAAAGTCTTTGGGATTATAGGTCTGTCTATTCAGCTTAGGAGATTAGGAATTTTTGAAACTCTGAACAATATAATCTCTTTAACCCTTAATATTTCAACTCCTGTGAGAATTATTCGAAAGAATATAGTCGCAGTTTTAAAATTATTATGAACAAATTCGGGTTATTCTTTTTTTTTCTTTCTCTCTCTCTCTCTCTCGCTATTTAATTTAGTGGAGCCTGCATTTCGGGGGAGATATACAAAGATCCGACTGTTTATGTCATGTATGCCGAAAGAGATCCTACCACATTTACTAGATATCTATCATAGTCTCCTCTTGCACTAGGTAATTTCACTGGTTCGCTGTAAACACAGTTAATGGTCCGTTCTTTATTCTCCCGCTTGCTTGTCCGTCTTTTCTCTATTTTCAGGAGTCTTTATGACGTCATTGGTTCTTAGATTGGACGGACGATTTCCTAAGACCCCCTACCAGGATATTCGAAGAGACTTTGCCGATTCAAATCTCGCTTAAACTTCTATACACACAAAAAAAAATTACAGTCGGGAATTATACGAAATATTTTTAATTTTTGAAAGGATTGAATATCGTAAACAGAAACAGGATTATATTGTTAAAATATTTATAATAATTAAAGTTTTATTGCATACATTTTTAAGTAGTATAAGTGAGTCTTAAATACAGTTTACTTATTAATGAGAAATTTAAGAATCCTTTTTAAACGGTTGGCTTACTAAAATGAGCCATTAACGACGTTAAAAGACTAATATATTATTGATTAACTTATATAATTTTAATAATATCATGAACTAGAATTATAAATATTTAAAATCAGTAAATAAATACTGTATATGGAAGCGCAAATAAAAATTCGTCCGTTCAAAATGGCCTCCGTGATCAAATGATTCCTAGCTTTATTTATTCTATAAAATAGGATAAAAGTTCGTAATTTTGCGATATTTATAGAGAAATTTCTAAAGTGTTTAACAAACAAAATACCTCATGTATTAGGATATAAGAAATTGTGCGGAACCGAAAGAGAAAGAGAGATATTTAGGTCATCAAATGCGACGTTGACGGATATATATATATAAAAGAATTAGCCATTTTTTTCGTGTCTGGTTTAAAAATTCTAACATTTTACATGAAAGAAATTAATCGGCGAAAATAAAACTTTTGGTATTTGTGGACTTGATATATGGAGCCGGAAAGTAAAAAAAAAAAAAAAAGTAACGAACTCGTTCTAGATACACATCAGTCTTCCTTTTTCTAGAGGAAGCCTAACTAAGCTGTCAGGAGTTTTGTACGGCATCTTTAACGAATACTTGCCAGGAAAAGAGATCCTGCAATAGTCGCCGACATTGTCTACATTCTCCAGCTTCTGCCTAAATTGTCGTTAGCTGAATGACAGACAACAGTTGTTTAGCTCGGAGCGACAAAGACAACTTAAACGAAACTGTTAATATGCCACTTCAGATAAAATAAAACCAGAATAAAAAAACATTAAACTTCATAATTACTGTAAACTTTTTAATCTCTCCGTCAGAGTACGATAATAAATCTCAAGTTTAAGTAGCATAATTTTATTTTATTTTTTCTAGATGCGTTTAACTGAAGTTTGCAATAGAAAAAAAAAAAAAAACTAGGATATAAAGAAGAGAACGAAATACTGCATGTAACAAAAGAAGTGACTCGCGTCAGCAAAGTTCTAGCAACACCTCATGGCAAACTTTGCCGGATGTAGTTGTGCCAGACGGGAAGTGGAAAAGTGGCAGGGTCTGCCTCCATAGGGGTGATGAAAACAGGGGATGTTCTGGACAGAGAATCGATACAAGCCATCACTTAGTGGGCTTCGAATCCGTCAACCCCAATAGAACACAACTGGACAGTTTCTCTTTTCTAATAATTTTATTTCCTTTTCTTCTTTACAGCTAGACATCCTTCTAACACCGCTTAAATTAAAATTTCGCCATTAGAAATGTCATATTTAATAATAATAATATTGAATGGTTAAAGCGGTAAATTACTTTTTACTTCACAATTTTTTTGTCTCGTAAAATTATTAAAGAATATTTTATTCTCAAAATTAATCAGCTATTCTAAGAATTATTAACGAATTTTGACCAATAAATAGATTTAAGTTCGATTCGTTGTAATTGTTACGATTAATTCGTTAATTTAGAGGACTTTGTGACGCAGAATTAAAAAAATATTTTTGACGCCTTTAACTGATGAAATGTTTTATTGGTTTTTAACCGATATAAAATATTAATAATGATGATGATGATAATAATAAAACGATGGAAAAGAAACGATTAAAATGTTCAAAATTTACATCAACAGGTAAGTTATTTTGATACGAATTAATAAATATTAAAATTGCTCCGATGCGAATGTAACAGATGTCAGGCGGTTCAAAATAAAAGTAAAAATAATTTATTAAAGGGGAAGGAAAAATCTGTTCAGTAAAATATTCTTAATATCAATACTTTACATGAAGGAAATGTTATAACAAACAAATGCAGGAAATCCCTAAGTAGATTTAACAGAAAGCTTTTCGCTTAACGTTTGATGCTTCCAAGAAAATTGAATTGAAAGATGAACACTTTCCCAACCATGCTTGCCATTAATGGTTAGAAAGTATAAAGTCAACGAATTGTAATGTTATTTTACTCTTTGATTAATGTATACACCAGGTGGTAGCTTCTCGTGAAATTATTATAAAATTTTCTCTGGTTTTGGCAAACCTTTTTATTTTTTACTTTTTTTATTTTTCTTCTCCTCTTATAATATTTAAAAAAAAAAAAAAAAAAAAGATAAAATTCACGCAGAATACACTATAGAATTAAAAATGGACTGAATTAAAATACAATTTAAACAATTTGTTTAGATATGACATAAAAAATTGCCAAGAAAGTATTAAAATCTAAATTAATATCCTTGAATGACAGCTGCACTGTTAACAAGTGAATATTGCGGGCGAGTACGTTTACAGGGGCATTTTTAATAGAAATAAAACGTTAGTTGTATGTTTGTTGTGAGTATTTGCACTTCGAAATGCCGAAAACGAAGAATTTTTCTCTCTTTTTTTATTCTTTTTATTTTTCACTTAAGTAAGTTAGTGAAAAAAAACTATAGTCGTATAGCGGAATAATTTTTTTCTACAATTGCATTTTATTGAAATATGAAAGAAAACTTAAACAACTAATATAATCCTTAAAAATTCTAATAAAACAAAGCCGCAAGGGCACAAAAAATAAAAATTAATTATTTTTAAAAAATGGCAAATTTACTTACAAATTCAATCCAGCTTTTTGTTCATAAAGATGTAATTTTTAAGGATATTTTCCTCTCAGTTATCATCATAACAGGTCTAACCCAGTTTTTCTTCAAGTAAGCATCTGTCCGCTAACAGCAAACATTTTAAAATAATCAATTTGACAATTTATAAAATATAATAAACATAGTTTTAAAAGTACTTTTTAAGCGAATTTTTAAACCGGATAGAAAGTGTACTTACCCAAAGTTGACATGTTGAATAAGCCCCCGAGGCGAAAGGTTAAAGTCTACAAATAAGAACTTTCTTTCTTTCTTTTTATAACTGTAAGAATTTGGCCAGTTGTGAATAGTTTTAGGTTATCGTTTAACGGGAATTTTTTGATTCATTGATAGTCAACGTTCTTGCAAGAGTTAATGAATTCGGATAGAATATTTCCATCGAGTTGACTGTAATTGGCTAGTGACATGCATGGGGGAGTAAGGGTGCCACACTTTAGATGATGTAATTCAATTTATATAACACCGCTTGCCCAAATCATTATTGCAATGTCAACTAAAGCGTATTGGCTTTATCCATCATCTCTCGAAATTTTTCTTTTCTTTTTTTTTTTTAAATTGTTCCGATTAAAAATTCAATACTTATAAAACTATCATTTGGCACACAGATATTTGTTGCGGTTAATAATACGAGATATATATATTTAAAAAAAAAAAACATTTTTCCATTCTTTGTTTTGCTGGTTTGCAGATTTAAAGTTGCTTATCATGTTTTGGAATTCCGGGATTACGGATCGGATGAATAAAATCTTAAGTATGAGTTGGGATGTAGAAATATCGCGAGTTATAAAGATCAATGTGAAAGCTTTAGAAGTATTTTTTTATATATATCACGGAGTTAAGTAGTTGGTTTAAACGTTTCTTTATTGGATTTGGAAGCTTATATGTCGGTAGAAATGCAATTTTTAAAGCTTATTTACTCAATAAATAATTGATTTTTAGATAAAAATAGATGTAACAGTTAATCAGTTTTATTGAAATCATGTTTTAGTCTTAGTTTAATTCTTTTCTAGTTTATTATGCTTCGAAGAAAATGAATGAGTTATCTAGTACGTAATTAGTTAACCAGTTATTTTTCCGCCATAAATCTAAGTAAACGAAAGGATAATTCAGCATTTAAATCAATACGATATAGATAAGTGTGGATAATTTGATTTTATTTCTGTTTACGCGTGTTTTCGTAACTAATTCTCGAAACCATCCTTTCGGTACTAAAGCGTAAAAATGAGCATCCGTAAAGAATCGAGGGTAAAGCAACAGCATCGGAAAATACCAGAAGAAGACACGGAAAGTCATTGTTTTCCGGATACACATCTAGATCACTCCATCTTTCTGCGAGGAGTCACGCTCCACATGACTGATAGGAAGAGCGTCAATATTTAGGCATTCGACATCAGAGCTATTGTTATCCATTTAAAACACTAAACTTTATTATAAACGTTCCCCGGAAGTGACAAGGAATGCTGGGAATTACACGGTGGGAATATAAAATCGGTGGGCGTGCAGTACCGAGAGGAGAATCCATTAGTTCCGAGCGGGTTTTTGCCTGTTACAAGGAAAGGGCGTTCCACCAATGGATTGGCCATAGACGGGAGGGAAAGACCGTCTCCAAATAGCCGTCCCTGTCAATAGCAGAGTGATTCAGACTTATTGTCTCGCCCTGAAACCAATAACTGACTCTGCATTACTGAACCTCTGCCACATCACTTCTCACACGAGCACAACTTCGCATTTCCTAAAATACTTCTACTTTAATCGTATTCTAATTACTATTTTTCATTTCGTACCCCGATTATTTTACGTAAACCTATCGAACAGACTACAAAAAAAAAATTCTTTTTAAATGAATAAATAAATAAACAGACGTTGTTTTCCTATATCCTTTACAGAATGGGATAGTAAACAAAAAGAAGTAAATAAAAAAAATTCCGTTTAATACACTTCCGGATAAAATAATAAAAGTTCGGGTTCAATTTGCGAAGTTTCATTTTCTAAATCGAGTTCAGCTCTCTTTTAGATGAATTTATTTATTTACCGTGAACTTAATAAGCTTGATTGCTTTATTGTTTACTTTTTTCAACTTGTTTTAAGACCTATAAAAATCAGTAAAACTCACTTAAAGCGTTTTGCCGAACCACCAAAATTAAAATAAGAAATTTCGCGTTCGAAAACAGTAAATATAAAAAGAAAAGTAAGTAAAAAAAATCCACAGACAACATTTTAAGTTAATAATATTTATATATATATATATATATATATTTAGATATATATATATTTATGTACTTTTTTATTTGACATCTGTAGCTCTTGACGACTACAGAACCAAAACCTATCTCCCTTTGAAAATTATGGACGAACTACACCAACATATACACAGACACAAACCTAGTTCTAAAGAGGACTTGGCACTAGTGAGCCTAATTTTTTCTGTTGTTATTTTTTTTTATTTAGGCTGGTCGCTTTTCTAAGGTGCTGGAACACACACTGGCCGATGGATGGCACAACTGGGATCAAGTTCGTTCACTGTCCGATAATTTGACCAGAAATATTTTTTCGTGTGTAAATAAAATAAAAACTACCATAATAAGAAATAACGAATCGAATTTCTTTCTATAATGGACAAGATTTCAGTTTGAAAAATTTAGACAATGTGCTCCCCGTTTCATTACGGGGTATAGAGAGAAAGAGAGAGAGAGAGAGAGAGAGAAGAGAGAGAGAAGGGGGGATATGCACTGACACAGTGAAGTGATTGGAGGGAGAAGTAAATGACTATTCGGATAGCCTATATAAGAGAGATCGTTATAACGAGATTTGTGTTGATGATCTGTTCGTGACATCATCAACTTAGATTGACACTTTTCTTTACGATAGACGTTAGGGCTTCACATTCTAGCAAAAGATTAATTTGTACTTATTTTGGTCTAAATCTGTATTTTCTTTCTTTATTTTTTCTTGTTTTTAAATGACCGAAAAGATCTAATAATAAAAAAATTTAAGTACGCTGTTTCAAAATTTAATTTTTCGTTTGTTTTTCTTTTTTATATATGCAAAAATTCTAATGTTTTATAGAAATTTATTAAAATTTCTAATTAAAATATGGTTAATATCTAAGTGCGTGTCTACTTTAGAGGGTCGAAGAACTTTTTTTTAATTTTTTTCGTAATTTTTCGGTTTGAACATGATCCCTTTGCACGACCTTTGCATTCTGTTTGCGAAATGTTAACATATTTTAACATTTTTTTACTCTGTTTCAGGCACACAAGGTTCTAGGGAATGCTGTTTCAGGTCATCCCTCCTTTGTTTGATCATTTGGCTGTGAGTCCGTTGTAGAAGGTCCATCTTGTGGAGGTGTCGTCGCTGGAGATGACCAGTCCTTCTCCGAATTTTCGTTTCTCGCTTCTTGCGAATCACCGTAAAGTCCAGTCTGCGACAAAACGTACCTCTCCGCTTCGTTGGAAGATGTTTCACCCACAGAACTATCTTGAACCCCTGAAGACGGAGTAGTTGGAGATACTGATGCAGACCAATACGAGTCGTTACTTTTAACTCTGCTATCTGATAAACAGAGTCCGTTTTCGTTTGTCTGAAAACATGATTCGGTTTGAGGATCCGATGATATGTTTAGATCCTGTTGTTCACTGTTAGCAGTTTTGCCGCTTGGTATTCTGTTGTTACTGTTGGCATTGGTGTTGTTGCTGTTGCTGCTGTTGACATTATTAGTTTTATCTTTATTAGATTTGTTATTCTTACTCTTTCCACTAGATTTTTCACTAGCTGGCTTTAATTCGGCAGCTTCTGCGTTGGAAATCCCATCTTGTTTCTTCCATTTTGTCCTCCGATTTTGGAACCAGATTTTAACCTATACGAGAAAAAAGGAAAGAAAAGAAAAAGAAATGTATATATATATATATATATATAAAATAGAAATGTTGCTTGTAATCTATGAATACATCTTATAAAAATCGGCTTGTCTATACCGAATAATCTGTTCGGTATTCACTTCTATAGTTTGGGTTCAAAGTCTAAAATAAAACACAAAAAAAAGCTCTCCTACTCCGTAGAGAACTTGGTGTTCATCCTACTTGAGGCATCAAAGTGGAATAGAGCTTTCAAGTTTTATTTACCTCACAGCTTTGTACATTCGAGATATCTATCTGTATACAAATACCGAATGTTATTTTGTAGTTGAAAGTGTTTTTGGATTTCACAATTTCGCTCCAAGTGAAACGTTGAAAAACGGAATATACTACCATGATTTGTATGAACCTCTTAAGAGATTTTGAAAGGAGATACAAGAGATTGCTGTTTGAATTATACAGAGGGGAAAAGGAAAAAAAGAAACTTTTTTCTTACTTGTGGATGATATACAAAGTGCATTTGGTATACAAGGTTATTCAAAATCCTAACCCTGCACCTGGAGTGATTTAAAAATCACTTGAACCTTGTAAAATGATTTTAAAGTCTTTAAAGTTTTAAAATTTACACGTTTGAATTTCATAAAAAATAAATAAATAAGATAATAATTACCGTTTAATTATAATTTGTTGTTATGCAGTCTACACGCTACATAATCTTAAAATAGGGGATTCGATCGGATAGATGTCACATATTTTTATCGAATTTAGAACCAAATGAAATCCAAAAATCTTGAAAGCAAATATTGAAAGTCAAACAAAACGATAATGTAGACAGATAAACGTTCTCTTTGACTTTTAACATACTTAATAGCGAAAAACGCATTTAGATTCTAATCTAGTGTAATATAATCTGTTGTTAATACAGATTTTATCGCCGATCTTGCGAAATATAAGCTGGAAAATTTATCTAGAAGCAGTTTTGCAAGTTATTCTTTTTTTTCGTTTAAAAAAAGGAAAATATTCTCGTTATGGGTAGTTGAAACAGTATATAGAGCGTATCTCTGCGATCTACACACATAAAGACTACATAAATTAATACTGTACATCTCTATTTATGTTTAGATAATTATTAACTAAAGATTTCTGAACAATGCAGTTTCTCGAATCATAAAAAATGTTTCTATTCTTGAGTTATAGATCTCAATATTTTATAAAATATGGAAAGACTAAAAAAAATGAAGAGAGATGTTGTCTCCACGGTAACATTTTTCGAAAAGTATATAAACCTATTTTCCTAAAACTGGAAAATTGGTGGAAAATTGTTCAGTCATTGATTTTGTAAGAACACACTCTCCTTGATTCAAACGATACGAATCTCAACATGAAGACCAAGTGTAATGTTTCACTGCAACCGGCAGGAAGATTTTCCTTTCTGCGAATTTTCTTGGTAATAAAATGTTGTTAAAGTTAGAAAAATCATTCGATTCAAATTTGAGGAAAGTTTTATGTCTTATGTAGTTTTTTCCCCTCTTATTTTTTTTGTTCCTGTTTTAAAGCAGATAAATTTACTTACAACCAAACTATAGAAAGTAAATAAAAGAGAAATATATATATATGTGTATATAATGTACATGAAAAATAAAATACTCTTACAGAAATGAGGAAGAAATTGGAAATATTTTATTACACATCTTCAAACATAGATTTAAATAAATAGAAATTTAAAATATTTAAAAGTTTGGGATGCATAAAACGTTCGGAAAAGCGATTTGATGTTGTTTATTTCTTTACTTATTTAAGGTTACCATGCTGAATATGCTCTTAAAGGAGACATGTGAACGAATATCGTTTATGTATCTCTAATTTTGTCTAATTTATAGAGTGGGGTTATATTTATGCCTAAAATAAACATGGTTAAAGCATCGACTGGAGCTTGGTTTTTCTTTCTGTAACAGAGAGAGAAGACGAGCGCGTCGCCGAAACGAAGTTGAACTTGGTGGTTGTTGTTAAGGGTTGGCGGATAAAGGTAGCTTGTTAAGGGTTATAATGCGACTTTACTAAACAGGTAAATGAGGAAAAATGTTTATTTATCAAGCAAAGGGCGTAGATAACCGATCGCCCACGGTAACAAGTCGTTTAAATCGAAACGGAAACCTCAATCGGTAGAGGCGTAGTGAGAAACAACGGTCGGTGGCGAACAAAGAGAACTCCACCCTAAAACGACTTGTTTAAAAGACTATTCATTCAAGCTGGCTGATAGGAAGTGGGAGATTTGAAGATAGATAAGGATGATGCAGGGTGGGTAAAAACCGACCTTTCTCCTTTTCTACTAGATAAGGCGGTTGTGACAGAAATGTCTGGAAAGTTGTTTTTTTTTTTTTTTTCCTTTTTATCCTCAACCTATTCTTTTCGTCATACGATGTAGCTGCTTATTCAGCGTTTAACCCGGACTGACGAAAACAAGAAAACTAGTAGAATTGCCGTCTCTAGATACTCGAGCACGATTCGCTAACATCAAAACCCGGAGGTCGCACGCTGAAAGCCTCATTCAATCGATACCACTTTGGCCAACATCACCGCTCGCTCGATTTGATCTGATGTTTTCCGGGCAACTCTCTCTCTCTCTCTCTCTCGATTTCGTCCCCTCCATGGTTCGTACAAGCTTTAAGTAACCTCCTCCGTCTTCTTCTTTGCCGGCTTCGCTCGGCTAAACGATTTAAGGATCCCGTCTCTCTGCTGATAGCTCTCTCTGCGAGTAGTGGTAGTAATAGATACCGGCGGGTCTCCGAGACTTGCTCCGAAACATCGCTTAGAGAAAGGAGAGTTGAAGTGGGGACTGCTGTAATATTGCCGCTGCAACCGTCTATTGTTCTGTGTTAGTCCCTCGTTCTACTTTATAGCATCGTTTTCTTTTGAATGCTTCTCCTTGTAATGCTTCCGCGGGATGATTCTCTGTATAATAGCACAACCAGGTTTATTCTTCCCTTTTCAATTTATTTAAACCTAATTTCGTTTTTTTCCCCTTCCTTTATTCTTTTCTTTTTCTTTCTTTCTTCTTCCTAAATCGTGCCGTGTGGATTCTCTTTTCTTAAATTAAAACACACACAGGCGATGATGATGATCTCTTCTTCTCTTCGCTACTTCTCTATTTACAGAAATGTGTGTTGTATTTTTTCTTTTTTTTTTTATTCCCTTTCGTCTTTTTTAAAAAAAAGAAGAGAATTTTTATTCGTGTGTTCTCTCTAATTAGCATCGATGCATGGCAGTTTCTTTCTAACTAGAGAATCCGTTATCCAGACATCAAGTTTGGCAGATGCGTCTGATTGCGTGCCTCGTATCATAGCTAACGTCACGTTTCGCAAGCTAACCTAATGTACAAATGCCTATCTGTGACTCAGAGAGAAGTTAGGCGGAGAGTAGAAGTGGCGTGATTGACGGCAGCAGATCCTCCCACTGGTTACCAAGGTGAGCCATCTTTCTACTACTTCACTTCCACCCCGCAGTTGCCATGACAACGGTCCGCGTTGTCAGGAGGTATGTATTACCTGCAGTGCGAAGTGGACACCACCAATGCAGGTGGTTAATGAAGCCGTTATTTGAAGACGTTCGCATTATCTTTCCCCCAACGCTCTCTTCATCGCTCTTAGCTTTTCTCCCCGTTTTATTTTTCGTTTATGCTGACTTATGAACCAGCTCTTTCGGGCCGATTCTTGTTCGGAATGTAATTATTTGATGTTCAGATTTTCAAAGGAAATGACGCTCCAATGCTTTCCGGCCTATAGGCCTTTAAAGAATTCCTTTTTAACATTCAATTTCGATGCCGTTCTAAATAAAAATTTCCTCTTCTGACTCGCCGTTTATACGTTTTAAGCAAAAAAATAGAAAAATTACGACATTTCTCTCTATCTGATATACATATAATAACCATCCGCAATTTTAACTATCGGAGATATCTCACCGCATAAATTTATGTATATAAGAGTATCTTTTTATACTTCTTAAAACTTTTCTTGCTCTTTCTGCCGAATAAACCGATAGAAATAAAGTAGAAAAAGCGATGCGGAGTCGTTAAAGATTCTTCTTCTCTTCTACTTTTACTTCTTCCTCTTCTTCCGTTCGAAGATTATTGGACCATCACAGAAATATTTTTTCTCGGAAAAGTAAAAACATTTTGGTGAAAAATTAGGCGAAGATGCGACGTTTACTCATCAACCTGCACTGTAATTGCCATTAAATAAATGGAAATAAAACGATGCTATAAACCATATTCACTTTATTCCTAGGAGAAAGAAAGACATTTTCTATTTGGAAGAATAGAAGGAAGAATAAAAAGAAAAAAAAAAGTTTTTGCCAGGATATATTCACCCTCTCAAGAGAAAGATTTATATCCAGCCAAAGTCTCGCTCATTTTCCAACAATCTATTGCGGCCGATGAGATAATTTTCCAATCTGACGCTTCGCCCTCTGAGTAAAATTTATCTCCCAAGTCGGAGGCGAGAGAGACGATCGGCTCTTTGTCTGTAAAACAGTCCCGGGTGCCATAGTCCAAACAGAAAAGAGAAAATTGGCGATTTGCCAGCACCACGTGAGACCGACAGACACGTGTGGTGCATACTACACTTTACCTTTCCCTCATTATTAATACTCGGATTTGTTTAAAATAATAATTCTTTGTAACGGCCTCCTCCTACTTATTACAATAGTCTAATGAATCCTCACACATCGCAAGTTTTTAAACTATACCATTTTTAAATTCGTACTATACCAAACTCATAAAGTTTATTATCGTTAAAATTAGGCATGTTCTCTAGCTTTTCGGTGTTTAAAAAATTTAAAACGTGTTTAAATTATCTAAAAAGATAAAAACCAAACGTTTAAAGTTTAAGCGTTAAATGTTAAATTGTTTAAAAGGAGTCTTTTAATAAAAAAAATAAAAAAAACTAACAGTTAAGCGATTTAAAGAGTGGCAGAGTTTTTTTTCCTCTCAATTTGTTTACCAATTACAAGCGAAAAACACCGGAAGGCAACGGAAAGTTTCTGTTTGTTTTTCATGGACGTTTCGATTAAAGACCATAACTTTTCTCAATCCGATGGCGAACGAGCGAGTGAAGTTGTTGACAAGACCAGCGAGAGACACTCTGTATATAGCCCTATCGATTCACTAGTTCATCACTTTAATGGTTTCACTGTAAGTGGAGAAGAAGAAGGGAAGGAGACAGAGCTATCGGTAGCATCCGCGGGCAATTTGTACAGTTCCTGCCAATTTACTCAGACC
>WUQG02402785.1:0-17312 GCA_011317285.2 Androctonus mauritanicus | reverse complement strand
AAATTCCACAACAGGGTTTTCGGTACTCAGCTTATAAGCCCGAAGCTTGCACATCACCATTTAGCATGTAGGCTAGGATTTCCACTTTATAGGACCCAAGGGATGATGTATCTCGTTTTCGAACAGCCAGACACGTGTTGTAAATCACGGTTTCCATCTCAAACACGTCCAATGTTATTTCACCTCCCTCATCTCTTATTACCTGCGTTGAGTCATTAAATAAAGGAGTTTGGGTCAGGCTGAATCTGTTAGTGTCAACTCTCTTCATTAACTATAATACATTTTAATGTCCATGCATTTACTCCTCTCTCTCTCTCTCTTCTCTCTCTTAGAATAGAAGAAGAGACTAAAAGATATTTTGATGTACTGCAAACTATTCGTAACGTCTTCTCTCCTTTTTAAACCTCTCTCTATTAAAAATATCCTGTAACGTAAACGATAAATCGAGCGAATTATCATCGAGTTTATAAGTGATGCGGAAGATGAAAATAATTTAACTAAACGCTCTTATATTTGATTGTACTGTACGTTTATCATACGTTTGCATTAGCCAAGCTTGCAATCAAAACAAGAGAGACTGGTGCCACCAGAAAAAAAGCACTTTTTTTTTTTCTTTCTTTATGCAACTATCGACAAAAATTTACAAACAACCAACTAATGAGCTATCGACCTTCACCACTCCAGCAGCACTCCAAAAACTATCGACCAAGTAATTTGTGTTTTTATAGAAATTAAAGGAAAACCCTGACCAAAAAAAAAAAAAATTATCCTTTCTTGATATTAAGCACCTTTTTTTTTTCTTAAATTTTCCTTTTTGCCGTAGTTCAATTCGTCAGAAATTCATTGTCATCAGAAAATAGTTAAAATGTCGATATTACGAATCTTTTCGATAATGATTAAGTGCATATCAGGAAGAACATTAGTCGGTAGAATGTGCGGGTTTTTAATTATTTTTCTTTATCTTTCTTTCTCATAAATGCGAATTTATATATAAATTTTTCTTCGCTTAAAGTCTCTCTCATAACTGATAGAAGTTTATGCGAATAATTTAAGCACTCGAGTTTTCGTGTAAAAGCCATCGGGATCAATAGATCAGGTAAAGAAGGAAGTGCATGCATTAAACTATGAAGCCACTCAAGGAAGTATCTACAGAGAACACGCCCAGTTAAATCATCAATTCTGAGTAATTTTCAAACACAATTTACATCCCAATAAAGTCTTCGATACGTCTCTCATGCTGAATTGCCTTTATCTCGACTGCAAAACGTGCGCGCTCAACAAGTTTCGCTCGTACCAGAATTTTTAGCATCACTCAGAACGGCATGAATACTTTAAATGTTTATAGGTACATTCGTATATTAATTCTTAAATATTCATTAACCATGATCGTTTGATTTTTGCGGAATCTAATCATTCTCATTTTGGGAAATATTCGAATAAATACGGGGTAAAGAATCTTTACGTTTGATCGATTTAAATCTCTTTTCTCTTTTAATTCTCGTTGCTTAAAGATATATCGAACAAAACTATACAAAACTGAACAATTTTCTGGTCAGGGAGATTCACACAACTCTCCTTTCTTATAGGCTGTTGTCACCTGATCATTATACTGTGAAATATTACTGAATCTCCAATACGAGTACATGCCTTGACTGCCGATTACAGTGCATTCTGGTACAGTGGATGAAAAACTCACAATTTTTACATTCCCGGCTGAAGATCGCATCAAAAATCAATTTATGACAGCTTGGTTGCTATAGTAACGGATGCAGTGTGGATGCTGCTGCGGGGGTAGATGAGGCGACATAGGGGACGTAGGGGATAAAAAAATCCCTAACAACTAGGAGCAAGGAAGTGAGATGGTGAAGGACCTCTCATTATAGACTTCTACTGACCGGGAGAGATTTTTTTTTTTTATCCGTTTTCTTCTCTGCCTTGGGTGCAAGTTTGAATATCAGGTTGAATACCAGTTTACGAGATTCTAGGCGAAAGTTCACACCTCCTGAAGTGATGGATGATCTTCATTCCGTTTGACCATAAATTTTTCTCTTTGCACGGTCGATGCGTTCAAGAAACGAAGAAATTTTAAACAGTACTCAAGTTTATTATAAGTTAACTGCATCCAGAAGAAGGAAGGAAAAAAAAAATTGATAAAAAGTTTGCCAAAGAGCAAGGGAAAAATAAATAAATAAATAATAATAATTTAATAGTAAAAAAATCGCGAAACGATGATGTTAATTATACGTCTCGACACGTATTTAACCTACGAAATTATTATTACAACTTTTTACTCATCTGGAAACATCGTTTTTTTTTTTTTTTCCTTCTACCTCTCTCATTTTAACGATTGTCCTAACACGTGATTCCAGTTTGGTATATTAGTGTGAATTAGTGGAGTAGCTAGCTCAGAACATTAATCCACTTAATTACGATTACTTATGTCATTATCCTGCACTTCACTGTTTTTCTCCGACCTGTTTAATGTCACAATTTTTCATTAGACTTATAATGACACACGAATGCATTCATTCGCAGAAAATCCCTTTCTCTATATAGATTTTTCTCCAAAACGATGATGCTAAGATGCAAATTACGTTATACACTCTTTAACATGGTCGATATCGTCGTATATAAAAGTTACTATTATTATAATTTCTCGATGTTATCTATAATAATCTATATACTTACAATAAAGGGAAAATATATATATATATATACTGTATATGTATATTTTTAGGTTATCATTAATAAGGGAGATTAATAATTCTGTCAAATTAATCCTGCAAATTTATGATCTTATAAAAGTTTAAGCGATATAATTTGGAAACGGATAAAGTAGCGACTGAATGAAATAAAACTTCTAAAATTACATTTGCATCTAATTTTTTATATTTAAATATGTATAAAAATTAATCATAAAATGATAGATTTTTTTTCGTTCGCCCGCAATTTTTTTTTATATATGCATAAGAGATAGTAAAAAGTTAAAATATCTAAAATTATTTAGATGTATTCAAGTGTCGAAACTTTTGTTTAAACGGATTTTATATATATATATATTTTTTGTATCGATTTTTTGTTCTTTTAATTGCGTAGGATCAAAGTCAAGAGAAAGTCGCATTCTAACTTTATTTTTTAATCTATATTTAGTTACGAAAGAAAGAGTTAAGCGTTACGTTTTGTCAGACAGTCGCCATGTTTACGCGTCAATTAATCGCTCCGCGAGAAATTCTTCACTTAAAAGCGTGATTTGTTTATATACTTGTGCGAGTTTTTTTTTTTTTAATTTTTTTCTTATCCGAATATAGAAATGCGAAGTGAAGTTTATTTATCCATCTATCTTTGACCGTTCACTCTGTTAGATTTTTATTTTATTTATTTATTTTTCTATCTATAAGACCGAAGAGACTTCGTCTATGTAACACTTGTTATAGCGAGATAGGTGAAAACACAATTTCGAATTCTGTTTTCATTATCGGAATTCTTCTCTCTCTCTCTCTCTCTTATTTTTTTCCAGATGTTGTGTCATCTCTGATCTAAAGAATTCGAAAAATCTGCGATCTCGCACATTCTGACAGGTGAAAAACACGCATCTATCAGAAAGTTCGCTAACTACCCTTTGTTACTTTGATTGATTTTTGAAAGCCAGTTTATTATTTTTATTTAATCGTCATCAAGCAACAGTAAAAGTGGAAAGATAAATAATCAGAAAGAAGAGTTATTAAGCACAAAAAAAAAGGGGGGAAATCTACTGTATATATAAAATTATAATGGAAATCAATGCCGTTTGACCCCGATATATTTAACGAGACGAATTCAAAGAATTGTTTACAGCCGACCAATTTCTTTAATGTCTGTGGCACCTGAAGTGAGCAAAGTCATTAAAAAACGAGCTTCCTAAAGACACCACTTATATATAAATATATATATATTATTTTTTTTTTGCGAATTTTTTCCTTCTGATGAAAATCTATCACGGCGTAACGGCTTATGATTCTTAGAAGTCAGTCAACAGTTGTGACCACGGCCGCATCGTAACCATCATACTGTTTGCTCATAAATTTTACCTGCACACAGCGGAGTAAAAGAGGTAGCAACTGTTGAGGGGGTGGCGCGCAGGGGGAGTAAAGACCGTTATTAAAATGCAGATGGCCAACGGGCTCTAGAAGACCTGATAGTCTGATTTCTAACGTCGATGTAACATGGCTGTCTTTCAACAGTTCAGGGGCCATCAATGTTTTATGGGAAAGACGGTGTGCGAACATTTGTCACTAATGCAACTCGTTAGGCCGTTTTATTACCATCGAAAATAATGCAAAATTCGCCCCCTTTGGACGTTAGCTTGGAGTACAGGCGAGCGATAAAGACAGCTGGTGCTAACAAAATGACGTTTTATACGACGACAGGCTAGGAGAGAGAAAATGAGAAGCTGTAATATTAATTAATTGCTTGTCTCTCTCACTCTCTCTCTGCTCTTCACGACAGTGAAACGATGGAAAGGATGCATCCTAAAACTGGTCGAGTAATTACGTCACTTCATTTAGTCCAGGAAGTGGTGAAGTCGTGTTATTGTCATACGTATGGGTCATCTTGATAGGAAGAGGTGAGCTTACCAGAATGCACAAGTCACTTTTGATAGGCACTTATTACATCTCTGCAAGTGGACCCTTACCCTCTTATCGTCATCAGCCAGATGGCTTGACATGTTAAGTACTTTAGCTAAAGGAGGGAGGCCACCACTTTTTGGAAAGGCCATACGCGTCGTCAAATGTCCAAACTACGTCGTTGGAATATCTCTGATGTTCTAACTCTCTCTTGTCTTCGGTTGCAAACATAAAATGGAAGGACGAACTGAATAAACTCGATCAAAAGGAGGAAGAAGAAAAAAAAGATCAATCTGTATGCTATCGAACTAGTTTCCGGTTTAATTAGACTGGCGATGAAACAGAGAATTATATATATGGTCCAGATGGGAAGAGACGTCTCTCTGATGAAGTTCTCAAATCCGATAGCAAAACAAGAGCCGGTAATGGCCTAGTAGCTTCTATTCTATAAAAGCCCATTTATTCGCCTCTGTCCACAATTGTGACATTAATAAGTTTCAAGCCACGCCCCCTGGCGGGTTAAAAATTGCCACGGAATTACCACCAAGGGATCATTGGATGGATCAGAGCACCGTTTCTGATTGTACCCTGCGGCGTTGAATTTGCATAGAAATATCGTCCGACTCCTCTTACCACTCACTACTCTCTCTCTCTCTCTCTCTTTTCCTCCCCTTCGGTCGTTCATTTACCTGCAAACAGCGAAACGGAGACAAAAGAAAGTGTTGCAAATCAATTGATTGCATCTTAACGAAGCAAATTCTCTACACCCCCCGACAGCATCAGCAGCAGCAGAAGCAGAATGTTTGTAATCAAGCTAATATAGAAATGGTTCTTCCATCTGATGAACCGACTTCGACAAAAACCGTATTTTAACTTTATAACTTTTATATAGTTACTAATCGACTTTATACCAAAACTTTTGAGTCGGCTTTTTCTCTTTAAGTTAATCCCGTAATGAACGAAACGATGCGTTGTCTCGCGACTTTATTACACTCTTTTGATCTCCAATTTACTCCATAATTAACAATTAATTCTAATATTCCGTAAATTAAATATAATAAAAAAATAATAATAATAAAATTGCTGCCGGCCATTCCCCGTATTACGAATAGTAATAATAATTTTTGATAGAAAATTTGGATTTGGCAGAGCGCGAATTGGACTGCATGTCCAATCCATCATACGACGGGGGCAAGAAGATAACGATCCCGAGGGACACCATTAAAGGGAAAAATAGAAAAGCATCCAGTTGTCTTAGCAAACTGATTAATGGGCAGGTCACGTGACGAGAGAGAGAGAGAGCGAGAGATGGTAGTGTGTAGCGCATCGAAGCAGTCATATGTTGCCCTGGAACTGGTCTGCAATGAAGTCTTGCATCGCCAGCTAGATGCTAGTTCATCATCGCAATAATGAAGTTGGTGAGTCACCCGAATCTAACGTCTGCCTGGAGCAGTCCTACTGTCATTTAGGTGCATTAATTTTCGCCCAAACCAATGACGTCAACTCCGCACTACTTATTAGTGGTGGCTGCATGGTTCATTTGACAAACAAGGTGACACACGTCGCGTAGAAAAGGGTTGTGGGAAGTTATACCGAGTCCACCCGTCAACCTCATTAGTAGCGTACCGGACAATGAGAACTATTGTCTGGTAGCTGCACCTTCAAACACCGCACCCTCCTATGTGTAAGTCATTATCGGGTCGAAATGACCCAA
The DNA here is from genome assembly GCA_011317285.2 of Androctonus mauritanicus. Taxonomy (NCBI): domain Eukaryota; kingdom Metazoa; phylum Arthropoda; class Arachnida; order Scorpiones; family Buthidae; genus Androctonus; species Androctonus mauritanicus. The sequence continues at coordinate 10,994 of WUQG02402785.1, read as the reverse complement.
CCTGATATATATATATATATACACACACACATACATACATATACACATTAACATACATGAGTGTATATGCGGGCGCTCCGCGAAAGTTGCAAATTGAGATTACTATATGCAAATGAAAAAGTTGCCTGCCCTCTCATTTCGTTGTTTAATTACTAAAGAAGTGTCAGGAGATGAGGAATTTAATTTAATATATGATTCCCACAGGCAACAGGAATGGGATGAACAATGTTCTGCGCCTAATTATAAGGCTTGACGCTTCATTGATTTGCGTGTTTGACGCGTTGTTCGTCGTGTGTTCGACCAGATTTTTGCTGTGTTTCAGTAACGCCTCTTCTGTTGATCTTTTATGAAAAATGACACCGGACTAGACACACAACACAGGGAAAAAAAGAAGAAGGAAAAAAAACACCCGCATTTGTTACAATTAACCGACACCGAAAACAAGGTATGATTAATAAAAATGGCGATTTTGACTACGTATAAAACTCGATTCTTGAACTAGAAAAAAAAAAAAAAAAGAGCAAACACGAAAGCAATAAACAGTTTCGAGAAATATAAACGTATACTAAGAACCGAAATAAATAACATTAATGTTTTTATTGCAGATTACCGCCTTTTATTGCCCTTAAAAATTAAGCATGTTCGCAAGCCAAAAAAAAAAAGTGGCAATTAATATCGGACAAACGTGATGGCGAAATTTTTATTATTATTATTTTTGCTCTCTGGTGCGATGAAATTAATGTGGGCATCAGGACAAAACCCCCTATCCGCAGTTATCGATCGTCAAACGCATATGTTATGGTTAAAAACTGATGGTAGAAGTATCCATTTCCAAGACGATCTGCAGGGTTTTTCGATGTATAAAAGGAGGAAGAGGAAGAGGGAGAGAGAGAGAGAAAGGAAAAAAAAGAATAAAGCAGTAGATGGAAAAACGATGTTTTGAATGCAAACTTATCTGTATTATTAATGACTGACGCGGATCTGTTGGTGAAGATCTAGCAGTTGAAAGTTTGATGAACAAATAACAGTGAAATAGAAGCTAAAATATTGAAATTGCCCATCCAATAACGAAACAATACATAAGGTTTAACAGTTTTGAATTGTTGGCTTTACCCAAATGTTTTCTTAGATCCTTTCATGCTGCATAAGACGAAATTAAATTTGGAGAAAGGATGCAGACATACTTAAGAAAATTGTATGGATGCATTATTCATGTAACTTTTTGTTTTCGATTTGATAGTTTTAAAGGAAAATTATTGGATCTTTTACATTTAACGAAATTTAATAAATAAGTCGACTATCGATCTTTCACCGGAGGATATTTTCTCTGGTTAAATTAACCAAATAACCTCCCTGTTAAAAAAAATCACTCTTAAACGTCTATACGCGTTTGCAGTCTCAGACTGTACCGATTAAAGAATAAAATTCAATATGTAAAAAAATAAAAAAAAAAAAAAACCACAATACAAAAGTAACGTTTAAAACTTTTATTTATTTAAAAACTCTGTTTAAGAAAACATTACAGATGCGAGTAGTAGCATCGGGATTTTTTCACATGATACAAGTAACCAACAAATGAGGATATTTTCTGGTAACCCCTCCGTCCTAGTAATTTTTCTGTTAACAACCAGATGGCGCCACTGGTCCGTTTTTAGATGACCCGAACTTTTTTTTTTTTTTTATTATTTCCCTTCCTTTTCCTACTCCCATTTTTTCCGTCGATAACGTGTTCTTTCCATAGCCAAGGAAAGAGAGTTTTAAAAAATCGATATTAAAGCAGCTGAGGGAACAGGTAAGAAGCAGCAGAGCTTGGAGGGCATTTTTTTTTTCCCTTTATCTCTGACGGTACGCGCAGAAAGAGAGCGAGAGAGGGGGGAAGGAAAAAACCTTTCTCTAAGCCTGAACTATAATTTAGAGTGAAAAAATTACTGGAAAACCGTCGAAAGATGAAAAAGGAGATTTAGCATACGTTTTGAAAAATCCCCGCTTTACAAGAACAGTAAGAGTAGACGAAGATATATAAATGGCATTTCCACGCAAGAATGGGGAGAGGGTAGATAGATCATTGAGCTTAGAAAGAGCAGAAAATTCCATTCGTTGTTCTATTGGGGGTAGATGGGGATGCGGGATAAGTATTCTATTTTATTTCACCTTTTTTTATTATTATTTAAGTTTTCGAAGGTATATAATAGAAGACACTCCAATGCTAGTGTAATGAGATAAAGTCGTTGCTATAGAAACTGATTCCGGGAAGATGTTTCATCCTTCCGAAAATGGACTATGATGCGGTCAAGAGACCAAACTGTCTCAATCGACACACTAATATCGGAAGAAGTAATTATGGTTGCAATTTGCACCAGCTGTTATTGAATGACAAAACTGCTCGGTTTCTCCAAGAGGTTTATTGTTATTATTATTATTATTATTATTATTTTACTGATATTAACGGTTTTCGCATTTTATTAGTTTTATTCGGGCATCGAACGGATTTTTCAAAAATCGTTGGTCGCTATAGAAAAATATGAAGATCGTGCACCATCTTCGATAAATCCATTCAAGTCTCGCAAGCTGCTGACTTAACTATAATTTTCATGCAAGAAAAGATACAAAAATTGAAATCGGAAATTCGCTCATAAATATTATGAAGACCTTTTTTTTTATTTTATTATTTTATTTTATATTTTATTGATTGTTCCTTTTGTAATAATGATTATCAAACTAAATTATACGTTCTTCTTACCGTGCAATTTTTAAAATTTGCATTAACTTATAAAAGTCGTTTTTTTTTTTCGTTATTAAATCGAGTGATTCGCCATATTTTTTTTTTTAGAAGAAGAAAAAAAAAGATACAAAAACGTGAAAGCTTTTTCTATAAATTAATGTGATAAACGATTGTTTGTTGGGAAGTTCTTCTATCGATGATGAAAATTAGAAAGTGGCGAAATAAAAGTGATCCCAAACGAGACGTTTGGAGTAATAGTGTTGAACTGACGAATGTGAATCCGTGTGGATCCAGGTATAGTATCATCAATCTCGACAGGTTCCATTCATCAGCCAAAAGTTAAGTCGATCGAAAGAAGACAAAAGTTCGCAGAACTGATGCTATTGTAACTGCCATCAATGAGAGTACTACTCTCTTGAATTACAAATGCAACCTTTTTTCCCCCCTAACGTTATTAACTTTATTCTAAAAAATAAAAAAAAATAAATTTATCGAAAAACAATCTCGGGATAATAAAATTTTTCGATAAACGGATTCGGATCAATCGAACGTTTCACGGTAGTGCGCCGTGGCATCGAGGAAAAGACACATTTACAGGGGGTGGCGTATAAAATTTTTTACGCCAATGTCGAGGAAGTGATGTTACGTTTCGCATCAGGATAAGGAAGCAGGAAATGACGACTTGATACCATGGTAACCCGCTAAACCGAACACGAGTCACGTGACGTCAACAAAGAACACGTGTTCTGTCTTTCCTGCCAATACTGTAAATGTTTAAACAGAATTCGTAACCAACATCAACAAATCATTACAAGAATAAAAAAAAAAAAAAAAAATACATTTTGTTTAGATTATGATATTTCTGTATCAATCTCGGTTACACGCTTTCTATTCTTTCTTTTTCTAAAGTTACCGATTCTCTTTATTTTGAATACAATATTAAAGAGATATTTTCGGAAAATTGGCAAAATATGTAAATTTTTAAGTCAATGGTGCAAGAAAGATTATGTTAACAGATGTTTGGGTTAAATGTATTACTGCAATCTTTTCGTCTTTACTTTATAAAAGGGGGGGGGAAAATGTTTCTGTTTCATCAAACGTGCCTTGTTTGGAGACGGAAACGTCTTCATTTTATTAAGATGCAAAGTCGTACCGGCAGCAACAACCATCTGAATTTCAAAAACAAATAATATCGATCTAGGAAAAAAAAAAAGAAACTCTTCTGTTTTAATAAAATTGTTTCTTAAAATGACGATTATCGTCGTCATTATTTTCTTCGTAGATTGTAATAATTAAACCGCAGGCGAAAATATGCACTTTGTGCAGATTCCGTCTCTCTCTTTCGGATCTCTTTGATCTAACCATTCCCAATTTGATTGGCAGAAGTACTGTTAGGTGATCACGTGTCGCCAGCAGAGAACAAGTCCTTCTGTCGTCAACCACTTGAAGCAAGTGTGGATGGTCCGTGACTCAAATGTTAAGAGACAGACAGAAGAACCTTTACCTAGTCGTCGAAAAGGAAGGCAAACAGAAGAAGAAGAAGAAAAAAAGAAACAATCGTTTCTAATACTTAATTAAGATCAATTTTACTTAATTTAATTTCGTTTTGTTGACATATTTAAAGGAGCATTCAGTACATCAAAGGAGAGTACGGGTATATTTTAAAGTAATTTTTTGACTGAAAAATTCTCTATTAGATTGTAAATGAGCTATATTGTTAGCGAACAACGTAACGACGCTATTTGTCTATCTTGAAAAGCCAACGACAAACTTAATGACATGATCCTGCAAGGCACACCCTCCAGATATCTTTATCTTCGCTAAAATATAGAAAAATCCACACACACACACGTAAAGAAGAAGAAAAAATGATATTTTAAGTAAGGCACTGAAGACAGAATTAAAAAAATAATAATAAAATAGAAAGAAGCAGATAAAACTATTCTTAGGATTTTTGTCCATCAGTTTGCTGCTGATGTTTTAAATATTTTTAACGGTATTTAAATCAGTTTTCCGAGCATACTTGAATTTTATCACTTAGTTAACATTATGGATTGCCTTAGTAGCCTGGAAAATGGTTGATCAATTCATAGACTCGCAGCATTTGCGTGTATTAGATATGAACCGATAACGTTTACATTTTTTTAACGCTTACTTAAATATACAGTATATAAATATATACATATATATATATATTTTATTTCTTCAAAATTAATATTAATTGCGAAACGTTATCCCCACACGATTAATCGATTCGAATGTATCGATTTAACAATCAACCGAGAAATATCGTCAAAGTTTAATATCAATATATACATAATAACTAAACCTGATTATTTTTAGAAAATATTTAAAAATTCTTGCAGAAAAAAAACTATAATAATGTCGGGTTTGTTAATGCGCTTTTGATAGTTTAAATAAATATATATATATTTAAATATCTTTGTTAGGTGATACTAGTTAAACTCTTGGCAAAAAAAAAAGGGGAGAAAAAAATTCCCACGGATTCTAAACTGCTAAAAATCCCTTCAAACTGCGTTAACTATTAAAAATTATCTCTTGAGCGACGTAGATTTATCAAAATCTAGAAACCTTATTTTTTTCCCGTTCTTCTTCTCTTCGGGAAATTAAGGGGAAAAAACGCGCTTAAATCGTTAAAAAACACTGGACTGGAATTACTCTTTGAATGGAGATTTATTAATTATGTAAAGAAATTAAAAACTTTGGCAGGGTGAAAGAGATTAGGAAAAAAATCTGTGCTTTAAGAGTTAAGGATAGTCGTCGCTGCCTATTTAATTGCCAAGTTAAGGTATGATAGATCGGCCTTTTGAAAGACAATAGATGCCTTCTATCATAAACCTCATCTCTCATCAACTTTCATCTGGTACCAAAAGTCTAGGAGATATATCCTCATCCATCAAACGCCATACATTGCTTACTGCTTATGGTTTTCTCTCAATAATAATAATAATAAAAAAATATCTGTTGCATACAACCTATCTACATACACGCAACATATATATATATATATAATATTTTTTCTTCTCCTCGACGCTACCTTCAATTTGCACCCTTAATAAATTTTCCGAATTAAATTGAAATATCAAAAAGCTTCTCCTTAATGAGGATGTGGATCAATGTTCTTTCCTACGAGCGAAAGAATTACTCAAGCGTATATTATAACTGTCTGTGGACTGCTGGCTATAGACTCCTGTCAACTCCGTCGCGACCAATTTATCTATTGACCATTATCGCGAATGGAGAAAATGGACATCCGGATATGACGTCACCGGAAGTGCGATAAAAACAAGCTCATAAAAGAAGGCAGATAATTAAAGAAATTTTTTTTTTATGACTCGGACAATTAACGACTTCTGTGGCAATTTGCAGCGAATCAATCGTGCGGAAATTATGGAAAAAAAAAGCCTCTTTTCATCGTATCGCTTTACTGTCGAGTAGCAGATGTACACTTTTCCACTTTATACCTGCACAGAATGCATACAGATTATAAGCTATTAAAATGTGCTACAGTTATAATTTCCTGCGCTATATAATTATGCCATCGTAATTTTTTTTAACAATGCGGCGAAAAATGCGTAAAATAATTTTTTAATTATAAATAAAACTGTTTCCGCTTTCCTATAAAAATTCGACTTTTAAGTTAAAAAAAAAAAAAAGAGGAGAAGAGAGAGAGAGAGAGAGAGAGAGAGAGAGAGAGAGAGAGAGAGGGAATTAATGCGGAATTAGATATTGGTTTATCATCAATTTTTTAATCCTCGTTTACGATTTTGCTCCCTCAGGAGACCTAAAAGCCTCATTCGGGCATTAAATAAATTAATTTTCTTCTAACCTACAAACTGTAAGAGTACTTGAGAGTTGGTGATTTATAACTGTTTGGCTTTGGAGACAGTTGGTCGTAGTGTTTAATGGCTTTTGATGCATACTGCTGTCTTTGTGTGTTTCGATTGAAAGAAAGAGGAGACAGAAGAAAAAAAAAAACAACAAAAGAGACGGCTGCTATAGGAGGCGGTGAAAGGATGGCCACTTAGGGTTTATCTGTCCATTGTTTTTGATGGGGGAGTTGGTTGTCCGGCTAATGGCTTGTCTACACGTTTATAGTCGACCGCTTACAGCTAATCAATCAATCAATAAAGCTAGGTCTTTCGACCGGTTTTCTAATTTCCTCTAGGTTGCGAGCGTGGTGACAAGATTTTGCTTTTATGCCGTGCATAATTTTCTTATCTTTCTTAAAATAATAACAATAGCAACAACAACCATCGTAACAATAACGATAACAGTCGTTAAAGCGATTTTGGATACCGAACAGCGAGGTCTCTGATCCTCCACCGATTAATAATCGGTCTAAAATCCCGGAATCAGTTACAGAAGCGAGGCCTCTTTTGTTTGTTACGAAACGGAAAAAAAAACACTCCTCTCATACTCGAGCATAGTAAAACAAGACGAATTGGGCACAGAGGGCTTTTATATTCTCTAACACTGCGAAAAATGCCCACTATCCATTCGTCTATAACAGAAGTAATGCTTGGTTTGGGGAATGGGGACCACCAGCGACTTGGCTCAGGACTACTGATGAAGAGACATGACTCAAATAACGTCAAATACTGTGGTTATTTAAAGTCGCTTGGGATTTTTAAAATCTACACTGTAGGATTTGCATGAAACAAATATATGTTAAGGAATTGATGGATAAGATCCCCTGTTGCAAAATAAACCAGCCTACCCCGAGTATCAAAATATATCAAGCTACTATTCCTTATTTTTCTTCTTCTTTTTCTTTTTTTATTTTATTTTTTTAAGGCGTTATCTATCCGAGCAACTAATGCGGTGTTTAACGGGATTCCGCTTACGTTCCAGATTATTTATATATAAATATATTTATAATTTATTAACAGATTAAAAGATTCGATTCGAATCTCGGAGCGAACATGTTATTCTTTAGAGCCAAACAAAACGTATGGGAAAGTGTCAACACAGTCGGTAATGTAACGTCTAACCTTTTCACCTAACTGTTGACAACCACAACTTGTTATTGAAGTAGAAAAATAACAAGAAAAGAAAAGCATCGATTGGTACACACAAGAAGACGGGCCAATAGGACGCAACTGAGCTAAGGAACTGTGACGCCATCCAATGATACAATCCTTTCTACCCTTGTCATCCAATAAGCTTCTTGTAACATCTTACAACTTTAACTGACCTTATGCAAATGAGCGATAAACAGATACGCGCTCTTTCATTCATTGGTTTGGTTACATTTCGATGTTTTTTACAAATCGAATAAAAAAAGAATAAATTTTTACTATACACGATTTAACAAATTGATATATTCAAAAACATACACAAGAAAAAAAAAATACTCGTAGAACGTCATTAACCAGGATTAAATACTTTGTTCTTCACTAACATTCTGTACAAGGAAGGCCGTCTGATCCTCAAGTAATATTTTACTTTTCCCTCTGCTACTGATGAACCACCTGCAAAATAAAGTTTGTATTAGAATGCGAATAATAATTAAAACTATATTATAATGATAAAAGATTTCGAGAACTAGTAATTTTTCCAAAACGTTAACGGTTGTTTATAAAACATTTAATGCTTTTTTATTTTTCCTCCTGGCTCGAGTATAGTAGAAGTGAAACTTTATCATCGATCTGTAGGGCGAAAATTAATACCCTACACGACAAGCAAACGATAATTCCGTTGAGCACTCAAACAGTACAAATATGTCGAATATAACAGCGGTGACGTCATAACGCCGTCACGGTAGACGACAAAATGGATCAAAGAAAACTCCCCATTGGCCGGAGGCTATGATATCTTTTGTGACAATGGAACGACATGATTAATTCCCTGAGCCTGACAATCGCCTTGGGGCGATGGAGTCTGTCACTCATGAGTGTCTAATTGCCCTCTAAAAACCTTTAATTACAAATGAGAAACTGTACTTTGTTCGACGCCACAGATAGCTTCCTCTAACCTTAACACACAAACCGAATCTGCTTTTTTCCCCTTCTCTCCCCTCCAGTTAAATTGGTAGAACTGTCTAAGAGGACTTCATTTAATTCGGAGCGCTCTACCAAGCTGACGAATTAAAATTCTATTAATTAAATTTCGAGAACGGATAAAGCTGGTAATGCCATTAGATCGTCTACCGATCTTATGAATTTTTATATTATCGAAAAACGATTATTGTTTTAAGCTATCGATGAACGGCAATCCACCATAATTAGAAACCGCTTAATTTCTTTTTCTTTTTTTTTTTAATTTTTAAATCTCTTTTTCTTCTCTCCGTTCCGTTTAAAAACAATAAAATTATTATTATATTTTTTCTTCCTCTACTAGGAGTGTTACTACTAAGACCGCATCGATTTTTATATCTAATATTACGCAGGGAGTTAAATATATTTATTTTATTTTTTTTGGAAGAAACAGAATCTAAAAACGGTAGAGAAGTTAGAGTGAGACGGTCAGTCTTTAATGACGGTTTTCTCCAGACCAGATTATGGCACGGACGTCAGATAAAAGCCAATTCCCCGGAGGTAAACCTTATCATATCACCTGCACCGCTTAGCTCTGTACTGCTTCTTAATATGGTGGGCGATGAACCGAAAAGAATATAATAGATCGACACAGACTCGGCTTTCTTACAACTATATTAAATTATTTTTAATATAAAAATGATTAACCTTTTTTTCTCCCCTCCTCTTCTTTTTTTTTTTTTGGTACGTCTGTGGCGTAAGCGTGAAAAATTATGCGCACCTTTTCAAACACACCTGTCAGGATTCGTCAGTGATATATCGTAAAGGGCGAGTGACGTAAAACCTAAAAGAAAAATTACGCCCGTTACCAAAACTGTCGTTAGAATGGCTTACAAGTTCAAAATTACGCGCGTCGCGGGTTTAACACCTCTGACCTCTTCCAGAATGGAAATTTTTGGAACTATCTTATTAAATCTGAGTGAGAATCCGTCGAGAAGTTAGTTGGGTGGTTAAGGTGGCTCTAAATTTCGCTTTAAAACTACAAATTCGTTAATTAGAGGCGAATTTGAGGAGGAATGGCGGTTTAGAAGATATTTCGTCAACCTATCGATTTATACGCGCGTAAAAAAATAAAAAAAAAAAAAAAAAAAGAATCGCGAACGGTTTCGAGTTTATCCCAGGCGAAAACCTGTACACAATTAAAGATTTCTGCAAATTTTTGCTCATCGATTTTCGGATTGAAATTTAACCGCATTTAAAACGACACGCGCATTTAAAAGAAAAAATATATATATAAGTAAAAACGGTAAAATATTTATAAGTTATACACAAAACAGGGTTAATCTAATAATAAATTCGATAATAAACGTTGAATATTTAATTACGCGAGGAAGTACGATACACGCAAAAACGAAAATCGAATTAAAAGCGTACGATCGAGATGCCATATTATTAGGAGAACAAAAATCTGGAAGGCCAAATTTTAAGTCTGAATGCAATTTCTTTGTCGTCAGCCAACAATTTTAGTCTCGGAAATAAGAGACGTATGTACGTCGAGTGGCATAACGAAATATAAAATAAAACGAAAAATATATATGTATTGATCATTCGCTAGTCATTCCCAAAACCATCCTTCGGTATCGAAACTGTATTTACGACAGTTTCCGAGCGCGAAATTTCTTTCGCCCGCATGTTTTCGGACTAAATTTCGCGACTGGTGTTAGATGCGTTTATATTTCTACGCACCGAAAGCTCGATGGCAAAAGAAAAAAAAATATATATATATACATTATTATTTTTCGTAAATAATGCGGTGACACGCAAAACACGCGTGAGAGAAGAAAAGAGTAAAGATAACGTCAAAAATTATTTCGATGGCGCACAGATGGCGCCACCGGTAACGAAAGAAGAGCTAGAGGTAAAATTAATTAAAATGTAAAAACTTCGGAGGACGATTCTGAATTTCGGCGTTTAACTGACGGTTTTATATTAAACTGTGTCGAAAAACTGTTATTGAAGGCGTCGTTTATAAACTCATAAGATCGTAGATATATATATATAGGATAGATGGGAAGGAAAATTTCGGAATTAAAATAAGACGAAAAAGAATTTGTATTGTACCACTTGGAAGAAATGGACTCGTATGGGAACAATAATGCGGGGGTAGGAAACGATGGTTTCTAAATACCTCGGCAGTAGAAGAGAGAGAAAGAGAGAGCAGGCAGCCTGATAAATCACATCTGTCAAAAGAATGCGCGGATCACACCCCGTAC
>WUQG02402774.1:0-17315 GCA_011317285.2 Androctonus mauritanicus | reverse complement strand
AAACAGTGATAACTATACTGATTGATGTATTTTTATTAAAGAACCCTATTTCGTAGAATTCACACTGTAGGATGTAGAAGTAGTGAAAATATTTAGAGGGGGCCTCAAAATTGAATTGCGCCTGGGACCTCTCAAATGCTAAATCCGCCACTATTTCTAAAGTCAAAAATTCAGCACTAAATATTTATTTCTTGTGGAAAATATTTGAAAAATTCAATACGCTCTGTAAATGAACAATTACTTACATGACATTTTATCTATTTTAGAAAAAAAAAATATTTTTATTTGTATACTTATTAAATACATTCTTGAAATACAATAAATTTTACAGATATTCATTAAAAATATTCTTTCTTTTAAATTGATGTATTTTTTCGATATAATTTAACAATTTTTTTCCTCTAACTTCAGTGATAGGAAAAGTGAATTTCAGAAAATATTCGAAGATACATTTCATAATGATATGACCCCCCTTCATAGTGATACACAATTTAAATCAAGGCTTTCTTTTCCTGTAAGACAAAATTTTTAGAATTAATTTCTGATAGTAATTTATTAATCATCTTAATATTTTCAAATATAATAATTAAATAAATTTAAAAAAATTATAATAACATTATTATTATTAAGAAAAACAAATAAATTATTTATACGGTATATTTTTTGTTAATTCCAGATGAGAAAAATTATAACGGATTGTGATGCAGAGGAAAAATCGAGAAACGAAAATGCTGACAATTACTTTTATGACGAATATTTTTCTCTGAATAAAACAATCAGGGCAGTTATAGGTCATCAAAAAGAGAATCTTATTATATCTTCGACTTTTAACAACAAATATTTAAATATTTCTGAGTAAGAATTTTTCAATTTATTTTCTACATATAATCCTCAGTTATATGGAATATGATGTATCATTCTAATAATTATCTATAGCGACACAGTTTTCCAGATGATTCTTAAACCTAGATACGGCTGTTGTTATACATTTAATGGAAGAAGTTTGTGGAAAGACGACATAAATTCTACTTCAGTTCGTTTATCTAGAAACGTTGGATCTCTGAGTGGTAAATATTTTATATAAAAATCACTTTAAATATAAGATAACAATATCAATAAATGTTTATTAGGTTTGAGCCTCACTCTAAACTTGGAATTAGAAGAATATTTTGAGAAAACTAAAACTGTGGGAGCTAGAGTGATTATACATTCTCCTTACGAGTTCCCTGATACAGACGGTGAAGGCATAAACGTCTTGCCTGGAGTAGAGACCTCAATTGCTATTAATAAGGTTTAGAAAAAGGATATCTGTGGTTTCCTTTAACGAATATTATATATAATTTATAGCTAACCAGTTTTAAACTGCTTTTGAATACAGAAAACGACAAAAAGACTTCCCTATCCATATAAAGACAGATGCAGACATTACAGAAACTACAGCAAAGCAAAAATTATGAACGATAAGGTAAATGTAGTTAACATTTTATTAATTTCTTAATATTAAAAATCATTCAAAATTTAATATTAAGTGGTAATTTTTAATTTATATATTTAATAAATTAATTTTTGCTGAATTTAAGATATTAATAAATAATTATATTTTCATTTATGAATGATTTAAATAACAGTTTTGTTAACTATAATAAACTGATTGAAAAATTCATTAATTTTTCATTAAACTGCATAAAATAGTTAACAATATTTATTAATATTATTATACTTCGTATTTTATATATAAATTGTATACAGGTTGTTACTTTATATATGAACTTTAATTAGGCAACATGAACCAAGTCCGAACATTCTCTGCCAACAAACATATGGACAATCTGAATAGTTAACTCATTTTTAATTAGCGAAAACAATCATTACTATACATGGTTTATATTTAAACTTTTGTTTTAATATAGTTTCTGTGAGAATAAACTTGTATTCCCTTTAATTTTAGAAATAATTTATAAAATGAATTCTTCCTCTACATTCTGTTTTCTGAAATTAATGTTAATTATCACTGTCTTAAATTTAGGATTGCTTGATTTACTGTCTACAACAACTCAGTATGGAAAAATGTAAATGCACAGATCCAACACTAATTTTTACGATGAAGAGACCAAAATGTAATTTGGCAGATAATGAAAAAGGTTTGATTTAATTTATAGAAAAAATGTGTTAATTTTAGACTACAGAGTAAAATAAAAAAATTATTTAAAATTTCAATAAATTGATTAGATTTATAATAACAAGATTTTCTTAATTCATCTATATATATTTCTCTTAATTTAAGAATATTCTATTTAAGACGTTTAAAATTAATCTTTTCACTTTGATTTGTTAACATTTTCCACCAAAGACAAGTTTCAAAACTTTAATACAATTCTATTTCCTTGCAGAAGAAATATATTAAAGGAAAACAAGTTTTTGAAATACAATATCAAACTTTTGATAGATTTCATTTAAAAACTATATTCAATTCTGATTACAGAGTTAGTCTCAAACTCTTTGGCATCACAAAGTACTAGTGCGGAAGAAGATTTGTTTTTAAAAAAATCTTAAAAATCTTCATTTATTTAGTTTGTTAGCTCTGCGAAATTGCAACAACAGAAGCGATTAATCGTGAAAATTAAATAAACTATAATACAGTTTTATTTTGTTAGTTTATGCCATTTTATATTTGAGTATATAAAAGCAATTTGTCTAGATTATTCCAGAGCACACCCTGGCTATCATGGATTCACAATAAGTCCAATCAGTAGGTGAAACTTCTATGATTCTTCATTCGTCTAAAAAGTTGAAAGATATTAAAACTATTTTGTTTATAGTTTTACACCACTTTCCATGCTATTGTATATAAGCGGTATAGCATTTCAGTGCCTATCACGGGCCGCCCACACTTCTAATAAAGTCAGTAGTCAAATGGAGAATGGGTTCACATTGAAATGCTGTGATTTGCCATAAAAGAAACTCTTCTGATCCACCAAAGAGTATGCTACTGGATAAAAACTCTGCAAGTTGCAACTTGGCTTTAATCATATCCTGGTCCATAGATGCGGGCATGTCTAACACCTCTAAGTCCACAGGAACGAATACCGAATGAAGTGAATCTTCTCAGATCCAACAAGCAGGGAGATGTCTTCCCTATACCCGTATTTTGTACAATTCTTGGTTAAACATAGTTGCTACAGCTGCCATGTTTGGCCGAGAATTGCGACGAAACTGCTGCTGCCGTCTCCATCCCAAGAGATCGAAAACACAAGAGACAATGCAATATTTGGTATAGTAAGTTCGTCCATTAAAAGTAACCTGCTTTTGATCAGGCACTTCTGCGAATCATAAAACGCTAACAGCCGGCCAAAAGCCTTGAACAAAAGTCCGAGATCTTTATTTACTAATATCCTAATAATCGCATAACTGTGGAGGAAGAGCACTCAAGGCACACAACTTTCACTGTTTAAAGGGCGAGAGATCTCCCTCACTTCATGTCCTGATGTAACACACTTGCAATCCGCAGGACACTATGGAGATGATATGGAACGACGCCGTAAATAGCTGGGTCTCGTGGCCGGATTGGCTGGGTGGAAATATTTCGGCTTTTCACTCTGGAAGACCAAGTTCGAGTCTCCGAATCACCTCTTGAAAATATTTATCATGGCAACGGATCCCGGCCCATCGATTTTCTCCTCCACAATCCGGCTGACCCCTTCGCAATGATGGATAGCCTATATAGCGACTTGTTTCGCCCATCACTTAGTATTCTTAAAGAATGGAAAGTCGTCTCATCTGTTGACAAAATAGACCAGACTTTGGTGCTTTGCCATGGACGAATATCGTTCAGTGTAACTCCAAGAAGTTTGGCGTTCTCCCTAGTTCCCCTACTATGCTTAGACCAGAAGAGAGCAAGCTTCTCCTAGTTTGAGAGGACAGACAACACATCGGCTAGAGGTCAACCAGTATCAGCTTGGTACCATTAGGTTTCTATCCCTCGGCCATGCTCTCTTCAGCACGGTACACCATCTTGGATTTGGGACTCTTTTAGAAGACTCAAATCTCATGCAGAGTATACGACGGGGTGATTCTTACCCCCCGGACCCGTAGGAAGTAGCAGTCGAGTGCCGAATAGAGAGCATCAACCGCGGACACAGATGGTGTACCACATCTATCCCGGATCAATAGAAATTCTTCCGTGAGATAGTATCTGTTTGGATTCCCAGTTACCGCCATTCTGAGCTTACGAGACACTGCAGAATCTTTCTATGAACCACGGTGTCCAAATTGTAGCTCCTTGGTATCTTCAATGTAGCTCCACACCATGATAATCAATAATATATAATTATATGGAGCAAACCATATTTAATTTAAAAAATAATATATTTATATTTTGTTCATTTATTGTAAAACATTGTATGAATCTATATAAAATAAATGCATGTGAAATATATAATAAAAACTTTTTGAAACTATTGTTAAGATTATCCAAAAAGAAAAAAACTGATGCGGCTCTCATTGACTCAGAAAGAAACTGATTGCGGCTCTCAAATATTTGAGATTCTCCTATATAGCTCGTAGTGAGTGATATGAAGCATGAGTACCCTGCTATAGAAAGTCAAACGAAGCTTGAGGAAAGAACAGATTTCATTTCAACATACTTCACGATGGAATTGGAGTGAGCAAGTCCGACATTCCATGCGCCGTAGGGCCACCGGCATTTTACCAAGACATTCCTGCACCTGCACTAGTGCATAGACACTAGTGAAAGCGCAGGAATGTCTTAATAAAATGCCGTCCCATTGAAAACCTCTTACTTTATCCAAACACTATGAGTGTATCGGCTCAGTTGTTAAGCAGATACAGATATATTGCTTGCTGGCACAATTTCCCTCGTTGCGTCAAGGCAAGCCATCCTCAAAGGAATGGAGTTAAACAAACGGAATCTGAACTCCTTCTGGAAAAATTTTACATATGTGAAACTCGAGAATTGAATTCGATTTCCAAGTTAGAGGCACAGGGGATTTCAACACGACCATCTGCCCGATGGTATTGAATTCCTGAATCAATCCCGATTCTGCAGAAGGAAAGAAAAGTCCTTACCACACATGCAGCAGATACAGTATTATATCTTCTTTTAAACTTCTATAAAGAAATTACTAATCGAACGAGCTACTTTTAATCCATTAGAAGTCTCCATATTTGATGGGTTGTTAACAGGCAAATGATGTGATGACAAATGTGTTGGCAAATGATTGTTTATTTTAAGAAGCATCACATTATTTGAAGTTTTTAATTGTCTAGGTCCTTGAGTATTGTGATTATATGAATTATTATTACAGAACTCAAATTATATTTTGTTTTCATTTTATTTGTGCCATATTATATATATATTTACTGTATACGTATATGACAAACGATAGATGCTGAGGCTGCTATTACTTTCTTCTCCTTCTTTTAAGAAGCATCACGTTATTTTGTGAATTTGATGACTATGATAACTTGTTTGACAAGATTCGATCTCACCTTATCCAGATGAATCTCGTTTCTTTCGCAACAGATCTGTTATCTTTGTTTACTTTCTATTTTATGCCATTTTGTATCAGATACTAAATGGCACTGAGATTTTAAAGTCCACCATAATCTGCTAATATTTTATTAGATTGGCTGAGTGGGTGAAAAAAGGAATCTTCAATTCGAATTCGAATTTCTTGAAATATCGAAAACCTCTAATTGAAACTGGAAAGATCAGATATTGATTCTATCAGAGATCTTCTGGCATTCAATTGCGAATCGAAACATATCTCAAAATAGTAATAAATCATTATTTTAAAATGTTTATTATTTGAAAA
Organism: Androctonus mauritanicus; assembly: GCA_011317285.2. Lineage (NCBI taxonomy): Eukaryota > Metazoa > Arthropoda > Arachnida > Scorpiones > Buthidae > Androctonus > Androctonus mauritanicus. The sequence goes on along the minus strand of WUQG02402774.1, from coordinate 11,481 downwards.
GTGCTATCATTAAGTTTTAAAACTGTATTATGAATTAGTTTTATTAAATAATATTTTCCCATATTTAGTATGTTGTCTGGATAAAGTTTTTGATGAAATAACAGAGAAGAGCATTGAAGTATGTGACTGTCCAATTCCTTGTACGTGAGTATTGCGATTATATGTATATTCCAAAACTCAAATTATATTTTGTTTTTATTTTATTTGTACATATGACTAAAATATATACATATGATAAGCGATAGATTCAGATGCTGTTATAGCTTTCTCTTCCAGAATGGTACTTTTAAAAATAATTTGGTAGATTGAAAAAGAATATAGAAATTGTTGAGCGAATGACTATGCTTTCCATTTTGGAGGAAAATTCTGGATTCAATTCTGAGTCCCATATTTTCCGATTTTCTGTAGATATCCGAGTCCGGCCAGTCGAACCACATTATTCAGCCTTTCAGTTCACCGATCCTGAACTGAAAGGCTGAATAATGTGGCAGCCAATTTTAGAGCCCAGCCCGTAATGGTGTCTAAAATTGGCTGCCACCAAGTACAGATTATCTTAATTAAGATATGGTAACTTATCTGAAATTAACCTATACTAATACATAATCTATACAAATTTTTATTTATTCTTTAGTAATTTATAAAATTTACAAATATGTTAGCGAAATTTACTTAATCAAGTATAGATTTTGAGTATGTGAATCAATAATACAGTTTTAAATAACGATGCATTTGTAGGGCATTTTTGATACTGACTTTCGTTATCTGTTTGGAAAGGTTTGGATTGATTGTTATAAATTCATGCAATTTAACTTAAATAAATTATTCTGATGATAATACTGCAATGTATTATCATCAGAAAGATTCATATGGGTGTCTATCATATAGAACCGTTTGCATTGCATCTTTGTAGATTGAAATTAGTGCTGCCGTCAGGACAATTAGACTGTAACGAATAGCTCACTCACTTTATTATTTTCGTTTATATTGTGTCCGTAAATTAGGACAAATGTATAAAACATAGATATATGCGTGTGTACTCCAGCAGCTATTATATGCTAGAAAGAAAAAGCAGATAATTTTTAAAGAAATTGCATGTTACAATGTAGAGGAACTACTGGCATTTAGGATTTTGCTGTCTTATGGTCCTTGTCCCTTATTGTTTTTAGGGAGCATAAATGAGCACTTCAATCGTTTTCACAAAGCGACTATTCGCACAATCTTATCATTTTTATCCAATATATAAGTATAACGCATTATTTTTGCACAGAATAAATTAAAATATAAATTATAATATAGTTAATAAATAAGTATGCTCAATAAAAATCATATATATTAAAGATATTGTTTCTACAAAATAAATACTTTTAATATATACAGTAGATAGCATCAATGACAGAAATGTTTTACATAAAAATTTAATATCCTTTACCAATATTTTAGGACAACAGAATATCAAATGACAACTTCTATGTCGCTGTGGCCTTCTCCTGACGAATTCCAAGTAATTATTTTTTTCACTTAAATTCAAGAAAATTACTAAAAAGTCTTAAAACATTCTCCTTTTCCAGATGAAATTTTTACATCGTTTCGATCATAATTACTCCTCATTTCGGTAAGTGATTTTTTTAGGAATATGTCAATTTTTAGTATATTCACTGAATATATTCCAATGCACTATTAATTAGGAAAACATTTGCTCAAGTGAACATATATTATGCCAGTCTAGAAGAGACTATTTACGTTCAAAGGCCAGTCTATCAAGTAATGAATTTTCCAATAAACGAAATATTAATCATTCGTATGAAGGTAATTTAATGAATAATTATAACATAATTTTTGCATTTCTAGAATAGCGAATGGTACAGTCATTTAGGAGGACAACTCGGCTTGTGGTTGGGAATTTCTTTACCTGCTATTTTCGATTGTGTGGAGATAATAGCATTCTTGATTCATCATGCCATCAAAAGATGTCTTCGAAAGGCATTATCGATAGAAGAAAAACAGATTTAAAAAAAGCTTTATTGGAAGATAATCATTCAATGAATACATTTTAATATCTTGTATCAATCAACTGAATAACTTTTTTTTTAATTTATAATAAATATTCAACTATAAATATGGAAAATATGGAATTAAACAAGTGGTAAATATGGAATTAAACAATTACATTCTTCAATAAATTATTACATTCGTTATAGTATAATTTGTTCGTATTTTCGATTTAACATCAAAATTGCATGTCCCATATATTATAGAAACAAAATTTAATTAAGGAAAATATTAAATTATACAATTATAATAAAATTCTAAATTTGATCACATATTCTGTTGTAAAAATGAAATTAAATATTGGTATATATTTATTCATGAAAAAATTGATAAGAAAATCGATTTGGAAAAAGTGTTGACTTAACATACAAGGCAGTTAGGTTAAAACTGTATAATCAAATGCCATACCTGTAAAATCGATAATAATATTATTGTAATTATTATAAGAGAAAAATTACATTTAACATTCACTAATATTTAGTAATATATTTTATATTTTTTTGCGCTTTTCTTCATTCTAATAATACACAAAATACGAAAATACTTTTTACAATTTATTTTTATCTTAATAGTTCCTAAATCCATTTAATATTAATATACTCACGTGTTACAAAATATTCTATTAAAATGTCATATTATGCTGTAAAGAAAAGAAAATATTTACTAATTAGTTTATTATTGCATTTTTTTGATAAGAGAAAGACGAGCTAATTTATTCTCAAAGATATTTTTCTACCTGAAAGAGACAAATTAATATCGTTTAAGATAAAATTAAATATTTTAAAAATAATTAATTCTTGTTGAAATTTTTATTGTATGCAATATATTTTCTATTTGTTATTGATTAATAATAGTAAATTAGAGATTCAAATTTGGTTTAAGTTATTCGGATATAATTTATCATTAAAAAAGTTCGTCTTTCTGAACTAGGTTTATTTCTTTTTCGAAACATCTTCGCAAAATATGAATAAATAATGACATGAAATTAAAGAATATTTTTTCAAAATACAGAATTTCAATCGTGTTCTTTATATTCACCTAATTGCATTTTGAAGACTAACATGTAAGTTCATTTTTCGATCATCAGCCGTTTCAGGGTTTAAATATGATAAATTCTATTATTGTTGCCGAATTCTGGCTTAATGTTTCCTTGATTGTTTTATGTAATAACATGTATTTGGAATTTTAAGATAATATCAGATTTATAAAATTTGTCACTCAGTTTAGTCAGTCTGATATTTGCTCCCATTCAAACAAGAAAAATTATAGCCTACAGAAAAATACAAAATTTTTATAGACTTTTTTTGCAGAAGCAAAAAACATGCATAATTACTAATTAGAAAACACATTGAATATTTTGAGATCGGTGTAAAATAAAAGATAAAAAATAATAATAACTGCATTTATTTATTTCATTGGCTATTGATCTACTTTTTCCGATTTTTAATTTAAAAATAGCACAGTTTCTAAATTTAATGTGTAAGAAGGTATAACTGTTTTGTAAAATTCAGTATTAATTGAATAAATATTGACTAAAATATATATTTTTTATGCAGTCAAAAATTTTTCTGTATTTAAGAATGTAAACTATCGTGGTATAAAAATCTGTTATTAAGAAATTTTTCATAAAACAATATGAAATTTTATAAGCTTTCATGTAAATTTTGATATTTGTTATAATTTAAAAATCCTTATTGCTAATATGCATTTTATCATCAATTTCCGTTTCATGGTACTCTTCAGATTTATCGTCTTGTTCCGATTTATCTTTTTTCATTTATCATTTCCTACTGATATCATTATCTTCCGATTTCTCACTTTTTGTCACAAGAATAAAATGTCGGAGTCAAGCAATTAATCGAAACCAATTTTTTATACTCTCTCAAATTGCAAATGGCATAATCTCCGTCTTTACGTTGATCTTTACCCAAATTTCCTAATCTTGTAAACCATTAACCAGTCAGAGCATTTCAAAGAAACTGCGAGACCTGGGATAACTAATATTTTTAAGCCCTTCAAAATGGCAAAATTGGCAAATATAAAAAGTGTACAAGAAAAGCGAGAACATTTTTAGAGAACTTCAAATTTTGACAAATACTGAAGCACGAACAGTATAAAAATATACAGATCAATTTTTTTTAATATATTGATTTATAAATTCAGGCCCATAAATTCGTAAAGCCCGAGGCAGCCACCCCTCTGATAGCCCACGACTACAGTATTATAAAATTGTATTTTGTTTCTATTTTATAACTTCAAAATCAAAATTTCCAACAACATCCAAACTCTAATTTTGTATACGAATTTATATCATTTCTTAGAATATTTTCAGCTTTGTTCCGTGTTAACAGGAATAATTGGACAAATAATTCAAGAAATATCAACTTCACTTCTTTACACTAGATGGCAGTAGCCTTTCAATCAAGTTTAAACTTGTTTTAATCTGTATTTTTTAAAATTGCAATACTTCGATTAATTAACAAACTGAAATATTTTCAATGAAAATATATATTTTAAACTTTCATAGGAAAATAATAATAAAAAATATTTTAAAGCTTATATAACGTTAATTAAGTTTTAATTAGTAAGATCTTGTTAATCATTTACTGTCAAAAATGCATTGAATTCATTCTTTTAAAAAAATATAAATACTTTCAAAATTTATTATTTCTGTTTGATAAAATCTGTTATTTTCTTATGCTATATATATATTTTTTTTTAATTAATAAAATTTAATCGATAAAAACATATTTGTTTTAAAATAATGTATCATTAAATTATGAATAATTTACATTATTACTTACTGAATATAAATTAATTAAATGAAAATTAAAAACCTCATATACTGATTAAATTAAATTCTCCCAGGAAGGACATCCGCTCACATAAACATGTTCAAATATTAAACAATTACTTATTATTGATGAAACAAGAGAAAATGATTTCTGGGTAAAAGGTTTAAATACATTTTTTCGGCGATAAAGTAGGTTAGTGTTACTTCAGGTACAATTATAATCATTTGAACCATGGGGTCATCGGAGTTGCCAGAAAAAGAAAAACATGTATCTATTTTAGCCAAGTATTTTGGGAGTTCTTCTGTCATTGGTCTTCCTCAAATCACTAAATCTCAAAGTTTAGTTCGCAGATTTTTATGGATGACAGTTTTATTAACTGGATTGACGTTTTGCGCTATAGAATGTTATAAGTTTATGACGGAATTTTATAAATATCCCGTCGTGGTAAACGTGGAAATCGAGAACAAGGGTGTGTTGGAATTTCCAGCAGTAACTATCTGCAATCTAAATAGGTAAATATAATTATTTGTTGCCTTCTGAAGTAAAAAATTGAGAAATTAAATATTTTTGTCTTGTGGAAAATATTTGAGAATATTCAATACGTTTTTTTAATGAACAAATTTAAACAATAAATTTTAAGTTTTTAGAGAAAAATTATTCTTGTTGGTATATTTATCAAATACATTCTTGAAATATAATAAATGTTATCAGATATTCATTAAAAATACTCTTTCTTTTAAATTGATACATTTTTCGAACTAATTTAACAATTTTTCCCTTTATCTTCAGCGTTAGAAAAAGTGAATATCAGAAAATATTCACAGATCAACCTGGTAGTGATGAGATAGTTGTAGTAAGAGACATTCCTACTCCTGTAAGACGAAATTTTTATAATTCATTTTGGATATTAATTTACTAATTATCTTAATATTTTCGAATATAATATCAAAAACTGAATAAATTAAACAAATTATAACAACATTATTGTTATTAAGAAAAATGAATGAACTATTTATACTGTATATTTTTTGATAATTCCAGAATAGAAAATCTATTACAGTTTGTGATGCAGAGGAAAAATCGAGAAGGGAAAGTGATAGCGTTAAGTTTTATAACAAATATTTTTCTCTGAATAAAACAATCAGAGGAATTATAGGTCATCAAAAAGAGAATCTTATTATATCTTCGACTTTTAACACCAAAAGTTTAAACATTTCTGAGTAGGAATTTTTGAATTTTTTTTTTTCTACATATAATTATTAATTATATGGAAATATGATGTATATTATTCTCATAATTATTTATTAGCGACACAGTTTTCCAGACGATAGTTAAACCTATATATGGCCCTTGTTATACATTTAATGGAAAGAATGTGTGGAAAGACGTCGTAAATTCTACTTTAGTTCGTTTATCTAGAAATGTTGGATCTCTCAGTGGTAAATATTTTAGATTAAAAATCACTTTAAATATAAGATAACGATATAAAAAAATGTTTTTCAGGTTTAAGCCTCACTCTAAACTTGGAATTAGAAGAATACATTAACAAAACTAAAAGTGTGGGAGCTAGAGTGATTGTACATTCTCCTTACGAGTTCCCTGATACAGAAGGTGAAGGCATAAACATCTTGCCTGGAGTAGAGACCTCAATTGCTATTAATAAGGTATAAAAAAGATATCTGTAGTTTCTTTTAACTAATATTTTATATAATTTATAGCTAACCAATTTTAAACTACTTTTGAAAATAGAAAACTACAAAAAGACTTCCTTATCCATATAAAGACAGATGCAAACATTACAGAAACTACAGCAAAGCAAAAATTATGAATGACAAGGTGAGCTTAAAATATAAATATATTCAGCATTTTGTTAGTTTGTTAATATTAAATTTTCAATGATTTTTAATATAAAGTGATAATTAGGTGTTCATGTATTTAGAAAATTAATTGTTATTGAATTAAGGAATATTAATAAAAAAATTATATTTTCATTTATGTAAGATTTAACAGTTTTCTATTTTATTAACTAAACTGTATGAAAAATTCATTAATTTTTCAATAAAACCCGTTGAAGTCCGCAAATTTTTTAAAAATCAATCTAATTAATATGCAAGAAATTAATGTTGTGAAATCTCACTTAATTTACATCAAAGTTATTTGAAACTTTACAATTCATTATATTTTTTATTCTCATTCTAACGATGTGGAAATTTTTTTCGAATTTTATTTCGTTTATAACTTTTCATTCATTATATGTGATCGGAGAAAGCACAGTTTTTTTGTATGAAATCTACGGCATTCAACGAATTATTTATAATTTTTGATAACGGTAAGCCTTATGAATAAAATAAGCTATGAATTAAAAAAAATAGGATCATATTTTTAAAACATGTCGCTAAAAGAAAGTTTTATTCTGCAAATATTTATTAATTAAGTATAATTAATCGGAAAGTAACATAAATTTATTAAAATATTGTCCTCAAATAAAAGCATATATGTTTATTTGAGGACAATATTTTATGTCCTCAAATATGTTTTTCCTTTATTTTAATAATTTGTATGTTTTTCCTTTATTTTAATAATTTTCATTTCAATTTTTTATATATTTTCGAATTTCTATCCATAAATAAAACTTATATGAAAATCGTCCACTATCGTTTATAAACAGCTATAATATTTTCTACTTTGGCTTGCAGATGCTTTCTCGACATACTACACCCAATACCACATGAGGCACAGTAAAGTGCTCTTGGCCACCATAAAACAATAAAAGCGCCACGCCTCTTGTTATAGCCTGAGTTTGTTTACAATAGGATTTTCTCGTATTTTTTTTAATTATCGGTATAAATAAATAAATAAGTAAAAAAATCGTTCATTTTAACAGAATTAACTAATATTTTTGTATTATTGGCAAAATTTCTTTCAATTTTACTAATTTTTAGAGCTGAGCATACTAAAAGTTGATGTTTTACTAAAAATTTCAAAAATAAATTTATCTCCTCCCGAAACCGAACTAACATTGCTAAAATTATAATAGAATAGAAAGCAGAATCGGTAAGATTCGGTGAAAATAGTCAAAATTTTACTAATACAATCATCACATCTTCTATCTTTAAAACGTAATTTAAAAACAAATTTCGAAGATCGAAAAATTTATGATCCATCATCGGAGATACACAATTTTTTCCAATAAACACAAAAGTACTCTGTAACAGCTACATTTAAATCAGGATTGAATTTTTTAACTGTTTTTTGTTTATTATTTTTTATTCCCATCCATTGTATGTAAGTTATATGTTACGATAAAAGTGATTAATTGGTGATTATGTATAATAACCAATCATCTTGATAACTTTGATAAATTTCTTATTTTTACCGGAGATTTTACATAATTCCCAAGTGAAGTTGGTAAATTTGATAAATATCGCTGAATATGTTACTTTTAAAGCAATTTTTGCTTAATTCTCAAAATATAGTTAATAAATTCCCACTTTTAATTGTTTTGATTAATAATTTAATTATGGGGTTCTGTTGTTTCCATTTTATAACACCTTCTTATTATTTATTCATCTATAACTTCGATTATCTCTAGCCGTTTCAATACGTTTTCAACATCGTCTTCCACATCCTCCTGACTAAACCCACGTCTCTTTTCAAAGATTTTTTCCAGTCTTCTTGAGGATACGAGTCTGGATATATGCTTCTACGTTTCTTTTGTCAAAAGATGACTCCACTTTCCATTCAGTAAGAATACTAAGAGGCGGGGCGAAACAAGCCTTTTTACAAGCTGCCCATCCTATCGGAGGAGTCATCCGAATTGTGAAGGACGGAGATCGACAGGCCGGGCCGGACTCTATGATAAATATTTTCAATGGGTGGATGCGAGATTCGAACTCGGATCCTCCAGAGTGGAAAGCCGAAACGTTTCCACGTGGCCAATCCAGCACACTGCTTCTATGTTTAGGGGCGAATCGATAGCTCGGATATGATTTTTGTGGTAAGTTGTTGGAATATCATTCGAAGTGATTGCATAGAAAATTATCTTTACATGGCACTTATACATCATGCTCAGTTCATTTGTCATTAATTAATATTTCCTCACTTTTCCATTTTCAACTGATGCTAACAAATCTTGATTTGCGATTTCGATCTCAATAAGATATATAATCTTTCTTTTTTGATATTTATACAAAAATATCAGTCATATCATGTTCAAGTTTTATAACCGTCTTTATCCGAGTATCAACTCTGACTTCCGCACCTTCATTTGGTTTATTTCTTGAACCGAATCATATTTTATTTTCTTTGACTGCGTAAAGTCGAAATTATTACATAAATTATGATGAATACAGCGAACTATTTCATTACTCGGCGAGAATGCATTATTAATCAAATTGACCGTCATAGACTGGCGATTATGTATAATATCCGGTAAATTTGATTTAGTGCGATTTATCACATTTACCACTACGAACCGGCGAGTATGCGTAATCACAGGTAAATGTAACAAACTTGCAATATATGGAAACGTTTATCGTTTTACCGAAATCATTGGTGATTATACATAATAACCGACGATTAAGGAAGAGATGCATAATCACCGAATTAATCACTTTTATCTAACGATGCTTTTACCGTAACAGATATATGTCAACAGCTTAACCCGTTGAAGTCCGCGAGGATTGTAAATATTGTTAACTATTATATTTCAGATTTTATACATAAACTTAAGCACAGTGCTAAATTATAATGAAATTATAAATGAAGTATGAATAGGCAATATGAAACAAGTCCATACATGTTCAGCGAACAAACATGCATATTGATCAACCTCATTGATATGGACAATCTGAATATTTAACTTATTTTTAAATGATTAAAAGAATCATTATTTGTAAATAGCTTACATTTAAGCTTTTGCAGTACTATATTTTCAGAGAGAATAAATTTGTATTCTCTTTAATTTTAGAAATAATCTATAAAATTAATTTTTTCTCTATATTCTATTTTTTGTTAATTATCATTGTTTTAAATTTAGGATTGCTTGATTTATTGTTTGCAACAAGTCAATATGGAAAAATGTAATTGCATTGATCCAACACTCATTTTCACGATGAAAAGACCAAATTGTGATCTGGAAGATAATGAAAGAGGTTTGATTTTATTTATAGAAAATATTTGTTACACTTAAAGAACTACATAGTCCTATATTAAATTTATTTGAAATATACATAAACTGACTATATATTAATAATTTTTTCTTAATTTAAGGATATCCTAATTAAGATGTTTAAAATTAACCTTTTAATATTACGCGTACTTTCCATTTGGATTTGTTAAAATTTTCCACCAAAGAAAAGTGCCCAAATTTAAATAATTATTATATTGTAGAGAAAAATGTTAAGGAAAACAAGTTTTTGAAATACTGTATCAAACTCTTGATACAGTTGATTTAAAGAATATGTAGAATTGTACTTGCATATTTCATGATAAGTTCTTTGGTATCACAAAAGAACTAGCGTAGATGAGAATAATTTGATTTTTAAAAATCTGAACAATTTTCATTTATTCAGTATGTTGTGGGAATAAATTGAGCACACTCAATTTATTCCCACAACAGTGCGCACTTAATTGAGCTATCGCAATCGTCAGGCCGATTCGAGATAGCTCAATTAAGTGCGCACTGGGTCCACGTTAATGAAGGAGCGTATACGAGGAACAATGATAACGCCAAGTCGCATGCAAGCTCATGTTTATTTGAAAGAAATGTATTTTTATATATTGGATATATGAATAAATTTGGCAAATCAATGAAAAGATTTTATATTATAAACGAACCTATCAATTCTATCATTGCAAACGGGTTGAAAAATCGCCCCTTTGTTACTGAACGTACCTGGAAGGGTCGGAAGTTTCAGGAGAATCGGAACTAAGTTTATCCAAGATCTAGACTTCTTTTTTTTACCCTTTAGTCCTTTTTTAGTCCACTTATATCTCTTCTCTCTATATCCTCTCTCACCCGTCGTCTCTACTCCAAGTGCGATATTTCTAATTCGTTTAGATTACTTGAATGTTTTCCGACGTTTGTTTTGCTTCCATTCTCACGGTCCGGCTCTCCCACTGGTCTCATTCAAAGACGATTCCCAACCAGTTCTATTGATATTTAGTTTAAACAACAATAACAATAATCAAAGGAGGAGGAAAGGGGGTTTAAAAGAAGCTAATTTTCTCTTCGTTGATGTTTTTCTTTGTATACATATTAGTAGGAGTACATAAAATGCAATGACATTACTTAATCAACGAGAACTGGTTATACAAATTAATTAATTAGAATATCAATATCAATTAATACAATTTGATTACAAAACTGATTATAATATATGGATCAACTATTATTGTTATATAAAAGATTACATTATATATGATAAAATCATTAAACAACAAAAAAGAAAGGGATGGGGGTGGGTCCCAGGACTTCAGTGTTAATTCTGCGAAACTGCAACAACAGGAAAGATTAGTTGTGAAAAATCAGATAAACTATATTACAGCTTTATTTTGTTAGTTTTTTTTTGGTCAACAGATGACGCCACTTTCCATTCAATTAGAATACTAAGTGGCGGGGCGAAACAAGCCCTTC
>WUQG02402763.1:0-17316 GCA_011317285.2 Androctonus mauritanicus | reverse complement strand
TACAATTAACTTAATATAAAAATGGCTTAGGTTATGATAGCTTAATATTTCATATTTTATTATAATGATTTCACAATGATGTAATGAATTAAAAGAATGTTATCTTTTACTAATAACATTAAAATTAATATTTTTGTGTTCACTATATATTTATTTTTCTATTTAGGTGACCGTGTAATTAATAATTAAAATTTGGTTTATTCAACAAAGTATATGCTATACTTCCATTTACAAGTGATGAAACTAGTAAGTTTTAAAATATTGTAACTAAAATTAATATAAAAACTATAATTTATTGATGAGTTTTTTTAATCACCATCTTTCGGCTGAATAAAATTTGATGTATAATTTTTGTATTCTGATTTTACTTTTAAAAAACTTAACTAAATTTAAGCCAAATTGTTATAGTAATAGCTTTTTTATATATATTAAAGCTATTCTGAAAAAGAATGAAAATAAGACAAATTTGGGAGATTCCTGCTGTCTATTATTGATGGTAAGAAAACTTCATTAGCATCTCTCTATAATTATAAAATATATCTTATTAATAAATAAAAATTCAATTTATTAGTCATATACATTCAATTCGCAATAAGTCGCATTTGTCAGACTAACATAAAACATCAAGTTATCAGAAGTTGACTAATCACAAATGATTAAAACCTAATGTTAGGTATTGGGACCACAGGAAAATTTCAACATATCGTGAACTGACTATCCTGACTTTAAATTTATTGGAACTAGATTTTCTAAAAACTGACCTGTAAAATAAAACTTGATGGATTGAAAAAATTTTTTAGAATGAATAAATAATTGTTCTTGCTTTGTTGAAATATACATTTGAAAACATATTCCATCGTAGATATAAGATTTTGGTACAACAGGAATAAAAAATTCCAATGAAAATTTGATCCCCTTTATTTTTATCTCCTAATTAAAAGCTGAGGTTCAGTGGTGAATTTCTGTATGGGGCTGAGGCCTCATTCTCAAGTAGTTTTAATCAACCAAAGTTAGAACTTGGAACATATTTAGTTTTTACAGAATTATAGATAACCAGATAAAATTAAAATTTTTAAATTTATCATTCTGAATAAAATGCAATAAATTTTAATAAGATATGACTTTACAAATAATTTAATTTTTTTATGCTAATTTATCTATTCCTAAGCTTCTGTTTTAACTTTTTATATTATTTTTTATGCAAAATATTTTAAGTTTTATATATATTTTCTATATTTAATAACAACAAAATAGAGAAGTGAAAAATCATCTTTTGTCAGTTGATAGATTAAGTACAAATGGTATGATAGGATGCATATTCGTCATTAAACTTCAGTTAAAATATATCCAAAATCATTGAAAACATTATCCAAGTCAATTTCACTTTTTCTAATATGTTCTGGACTTTTCAGATTTTGTTTTGGTAAATTCAAAATTAAAATTATAATGCCAAGAAATGTGCTATTGATGACTTGTATATTATGTTAATTTGACAAAAATTAAATGTGTAAATGAGTATTGAAAGGCAATCATTGAGAGCATTTGTAATTTTGGCTATAATAATAATATTGAACTATTCTTAAATATATAACTAAATACTTTGTTTTTAAATATTTATATATTAAAATAACTTCAAATACCCATGGACACTCTCTAATTACTGGTAAAAGTAATTGGCATTTTTATCTGTGGGAAAATTAATATACTATGAGAGTAGAATCTTGAATTTATTTCATGATTCTTAGTAAAAAAAGTGCACAGTACTCTTTTCTATATATTGAAATTATTGATGATAATTAAAACATTAAAACTTGTGGGTTAAAACTAAGATACTGGTAGTTTTTCCAAACTAAACTTTTGTATTTACTACTGTTTGCATTTAATTTGTTCTAAAATTTTCTGTGAAACTGAAAATTGCATAAGTCCAATGATATTTAATTCTATATATAATACAAGATAAATCAAGAACAACAGCAAACTTTTGCTGTTGTACTTGATTTATCTTGTATTTAAGACTTGAAACAAAATACTTTGGTTTCATATAAATACATCTATATATAATTTTTTTTCATTTTATAATCTACATTGGAGAAACAAAAATATCCATAATCCATTTATGATTATTGCATAGAATCCAAAATGAATCGGCATCAGTTTTAAAAAATGTCAGTTTTCAACTGTTGCTTGAATTGAAAACATTCCTCTCTGCATAAAAATAGTTGTGAAATGGAATAGTGTACAGTATTTGTTTAGCCTAATTTCCAAAGTAAATGAAGGTTTATTAAATTTGGCAAACATCATCCTCATTAATAACTTGAACTAATTAGCAGATTTTCATAAAATTCAGTAGTGTTCTGCCATTAAAGGACACTTGACTCCATGTCCTTAATTCCTGCAGAATAAAATTTCATTTTTATCATAGTTTTAGTTTATATTATTGCCAGCAGATAACTTTAGAGGACATCTGTTGAGGATGGCTTAGTAGATAAAGCAGTTGTCTAGATTTATTGAATTGAGCAGTAAATTGAAGGGATGGTACTTTTTATAGCTAGTTGATTATTTAAAAAGTTAAATGTCTTAACTAATAATAAAAAGTTGAAATTAATGAAGATTAAAAATAAATTATGAAATCTATACAGAAATAAAATTAAAATTGATAATAAAATGGTGGCTATATTCAATCCCTTTTCTGTCTTAAATTGTTTAAGGGAGAAAATTTTGCAAATATAGTAATTGATATTTTAACTGAAATATGATAAAGGTTCGTTACAGGTTCCATTTTAGATTTGTTGTCAATATTTATTAATGAGTCCTAATATTGTCTTAAAATAAAAATACCTTATTGATTTACATAATAGTGATGTACTTTATAATATTTATCATTTTAATGTTTACCATGATTAATGCATATTAAAAGAATTTATGCATATTTTATGGAGTCAGAATTTGTCAGACTACAGTCTTGATTTCTGTTCACAAGATATAATAAACATTGAGGAGTGGGAATATATTAGATTTGTGTGACTTTACAACAGCATTACTCAAGGTCTTTAATCTGATGATGATCATTCTTCTAAGCAAATAAAGATCAAACCAATTTGCTTAATTATTGTGGACAGTGTTTGGATTTCTTCCAGTAATAATTATATACATTACTCAATTTATCATTTTTTCTTTTTGTACAATATCTATTTTCTATTCAGAGAAATGAAATATTTCTGATTGAATTGATTTTTAATGTTTTTTTTCTCATTTTAGGCTTGATTTAATGAGTTGATGGTTCATCACTGCAAGTAATTGTAATATAGTACATTTACCCTCAAGCTGATCTGCATAACTTTTGCTGTGATTTTATCTAGACATTATAGCACATTGGAAATCCCTATAATGAAGAAATCCCATCAATCTAAGACAAATTCACTAGAAAATAAAGAATGAAGCATAAAATTATGATGTCATCAGAATGGGATGTAAAATAGATATAATGGAGCAAACAAATGTTTTTCAAGGGTAAGTCTAATAATTTCTCCTTCCATTATTTTACTAGTTAAGCAATTTTAAAAATAGGGAAGAGAAATAAGAAAATTGTCAAAAATGTTAGATAAGGAAAATTTAATGTTCATAGATGTCTAATAAATAACCAGATTTGCATAATGAAAAGGAAAGATGGTGTTGTGATTTTGATAATTCTCTAAATAAGGTACTATAGTTTTAGCATCTTCATTTACCTGAATTTTTTGTATACGTTAGATTTCTTAGGGTAACCTTACTACAGAACGGGTCGGCAATTTTTTCTGGACGGCCGGCCATTTTCAAAAAAAAATTTTTAAGCGGGCCATACAGTGTTGTTTATAGACATCAGAGAACAAAAAAATTTCGAGGGATAGGGTAAATATTCCAATGCGAATCCTAGTCTCGTTTCTTTGTGAACATTTGTCAACCGATCGTTTATTGCTGGTCGATGGTGATAGTAGCCGAATTCTCTCAATCGATAAAAAATATTAATAATAATACAATCAATAGATATATTTCATAATATAACAAATAAAAATAATAATATAATAAAAAATAAAAAAGTCTTCCTAATTTTTACTTTACCATATAAAAGTTATATTGTTTGGTGGGCCACACAAAAACTTGCAACGGGCCGCATGTTGCTGACCCCTGATTGCCCATGGACACATGATGTAACTGGATTGATTAATCACCAAAATTATTGATTGTACCATGATTGTAAATTGAGGACTATCCATATTTAAATAAAATTACTAGTATTATAATAAGAAAAAACTAGCATAACATAATTTGCAAATAAGGAAGAAGGGATTTCAATTAAGAATTTCCACCTATGATCAATATTATTGCTGTATTTAATTGGTTGATATCATCATGTAATCTACTCTAGATATGCATTTTTTTAAATATATAGCTACCCTCTAATTATGGTCATTAATGTTAACAGTTTCATCTCAATACATTTGGATTACACATAATCAGCTTTGATATACTTTTAGACCTATCTGTCAAAACAACTTTTGTGGAAAAAAATTTTCATTAAACTGTTTTAGTTCTCTAATCTTGTACTTTATTTGAATTTTTATTTTGTGATTTTGAAGAGCTAAAGGTAATCAGATCATAATAAAAATATTCAAAAAGTTAACTTGATTCTTAAGTACAGGAGTCTCCAACTTATGTTTTCTCAAATTACAATGTTCTGTACTTACATTATTTTATTAGAACCAAATTTATTAATCAAAGTGATCAAATTCAACTCTACATTCTATTTTCCTTATATTGTTAATAAATTGGCATTTAAATTGAGAATAATTTTCATATTACATACATATAAACTGTCTAATTCAGTCCATCAATCTAGGATATAGATTTGATCCTAGAATCTCTGGTTGGAAAGTCAAATTGTATCCACTGATCATAGTAAAGAATGATCCATATCTTGTAGAAGTGTATTGCACTTCATTCTAGAAGATTTAGAATCAGTTCTAAGTCATATATCTCCAGAATTTTTTTAAGACAATCTGGACCTGACTTGTTGAATCCCATTCTTCATCTCAGTTGATTTACTACAGATATACTCAATCTGTGGTTAATCAACTGCCATTTAATTACTTTGATGGGAAAGCAATATAAACAAGAAGTGGAGATCTAAATATAGCTGAGGGCAGCCTATGACAGGCATTTGGTCTATGACCAAAAGTTGCTGACAAAATAATGAAGTGCATTAAAAAAGTTTCTGTTTTTTTTCCACTGATATTCAGTGCTCAAATGCTAATCCAAAAGTTGATTCTGTTGTCTAGATAATAAAGAAACCCCAATATTATGGCAACAAACTTGATTTGAAATTTGATTCTGAATATGTTTAGAGGTGCTGTACTCCCATAAGGAAGAGTTTAAATTCAATGATCTTATTGAAATTTCAAAGCAAAACATGCTTGAAGGCTGATTCTAACCTGAGATTGCAGATCAGATCATGATGATTTGAAAATTGAAAGGACTTGGACTCATTGAAGCAGCATAGAAATTCTTTAGAACATCAATTTAAATGAGCAATAAGCAATAACAAGGCAAGAAATAAAGCAAATGCTTGCCTTCTTTTAGAAGTTTCTGAGAGAGAAGAGATATTTATCTCCCAAGGTTCAGCATTTGATTTCATTGCTTAGAATGATCAACAAGTATTTGATCATTTTAAGCAATGATCAAAGACTTATTTATTGCAATTTCTATTATTGAATATCAGAAATTATCCAGATGCCATGACTATAGTTTGAGATATTA
Source organism: Androctonus mauritanicus (assembly GCA_011317285.2). Classification (NCBI taxonomy): domain Eukaryota; kingdom Metazoa; phylum Arthropoda; class Arachnida; order Scorpiones; family Buthidae; genus Androctonus; species Androctonus mauritanicus. The sequence continues at coordinate 11,523 of WUQG02402763.1, read as the reverse complement.
ACACAAGTAATATTTCTTTAAATTGTCACTTGGTTTATCAGGTTTCATTAGTACAAAATAAGAATATCTGTTTTTACTGTTCAAAGTTTTGGTCTGGACTCAATTACAGCATTTTAATATTGTTTTTATGAGAAAATTAGTCTCAATTTAAGTCCTCTCAGATAATGTCATTAGTTTTGACCCCACATATGACATAACTTTAGATTCCTGCATTTTTTATTTTGTTCTATAAGTTATATATGTAAAAAGATCATAAAAGTATAAAGCAAAGTAAAAAGTTAAAAAAGTTAAATTCTTTTTATACTTTACAAAAAAGTTACCTAATTTTGTTAAATTCCCATATTACATATCGGATATTTTGAATCTAGCGGCTGCCACTTTCTCACCACAAACTGGTAAACACCCATGTCATGATCAACTAGAAGATTGACTAAATAATCAATGGACAAATGCAAATTAGATATGTTCTGAACAATATATCTATAGAATATTTCTAAAAAAAAAACTGGATATTTTGATAACTGGAATATAAAACTAATGAAAATTTAACATTATCTACATAATATATTTAAAAGTAATGAGCATTATTTTATGGGAAAACATTATATCAAAGATTTCACAAATATTAAGGCTTTCATATTAAACTATTAATATATTAAAAATTATACTTACTGCTAATATTTCTACTTTCATAAAGAATTTATCTGGATATTGAAGAATATAAATCACTACTCAATTTCAATAATTCCAAATATCTTAATATTCTATTTGCAAATTGGACAAATAAGGATATATTAGGGATCGCAACCTTTCCTTGGGAAAAAGAAATTTATTCAGAATATGGTAAGTTTCCTTAGAACATTATTGAACTGTGATAAATTTTTAATTTAAAAATGTCGTCATTTATTATATAGGAGGTGTAGTTGTAAAACCTGATGAATTTGGAAGAAAAGGAAAATTAGATACATTAATTCACGAACTTGGACATGTCTTGGGATTGTGGCATGTTCATCATGGAATTACTGAAGTAGATTGCCATGATCAGTGTTTTGAGAAGGAAGCAAGAATGGATGTTGGAGATTTGTGTGAAGATACTAATCCAACACCAAGTAATGAGAAATGCCATGATCCTTCACAAGAAACAGAGAGATGTGGAATTTCAAAATTTCTTCATACTCCATTTAAAAATTATATGAGTTATAGTGGTAAATAGAAATTAGATTTTGTTATAAACTTATTATTGAAAAATTCAATTTCAATATAATTTTATTAAATTATTTTGTTTCTTAAAAAATATTAATGATAATATTAACACAAAATATAGATGTTTTATACAATAGGTCCTCAACTTAAATGGTTCATTCATCCAAAAAATTTTCACATAAATCAAAAATCTTATACAACCATAACGATATAATCCATTGCTTCTTAATGTCCAACAGAATATAAATTTATAAATGCACTTGAAGCAAGTATGAATAAAGTTAATTTATTCGTAAAACGTTAGTTCTTAGGAAAGACTGTACTGAGGAGGGACCGGAAGAGAGTCCGAAAGCGTTTTACATATAAATTAACTTTATTCATACTTGCTTCAAGTGCATTTATAAATTTATATTCTGATCAAAAATCTTGTTAATGCAACAACATTTAAATTCAATATATATGATCAGGTGCATTAGAATATGGAATGATCAAATGAAAATTATGAGCATATTTTAAACATAGATAAGAAAATTTATGCCATGAATGATATTTCAGTAAAAAAGTAAATTGCTTAAATGAAATTTTAATTGGCATTTTATAAAATTTCAATAAAAATAAAAAGATTTACAGATCCTTGTCTCTCTGAAACTACTTAAGTCAAAACGATGTAAGTTGGTGACTACTGTATTTTACATGTATATAATATAAATATATATATGTTATACTAATATTAAGAAAATATTAGTGAATTTCTCAGAAAAAAAGATAAAATTTATAATTTCAAAGAAATTTTACCCAATATAAGATATAATAAATACTATAGGAATAAAAATCAAAACAAGTACACATGCTCCTCAATTCAAAATGACAGATGAATTAATTACAACTATCAAGTATGACTTATATAAGATACCAATTCAACCTATAAAAAAATCAGGTATCATGATATCCATTATCATGAAATAAATCATAATCAGGTATCACTTCCATTATCATGGTAAATAATTCAAAACATCATGGTAAACAAATTCCTAAGTTAAATGAAAATTACCATAATAATGATAATTTTCATTTAACTTAGGAATTTGTTTTAGATGAAAATATTTGTTTCCTAACAAAAGTTATTTGTTAGTAATAAACATTTATTAACACAAGTTATTTGTGTTAGGAAAAAGAGTCTATAAAATATATAGGTTTATATTTTTATGTCAATCAATTTGATGTCTGGTATATTATACTGAAATGTTCCATCTATGAATATTGCTTTGTCTCAATATAATTTTGGGTATCATGTTCTCTAGAACTACAAGAGATTCCCTTTTACCCAGCTCTCTTTGACTGGTCACATTTTCATCAAGCTAAGAGTGGAGATAACAATGAAAAAGAATAAATCATTTGGTAAGAAGAAAGTGCTTGACACTACAATAAGATTCATCAAACAGCAAGATAATTCATCTGCCATTGATATAATTCTTATGAAAAATGGCTTGATTTTTCTTCAAAAATGAATCTAAATTAAAAAACAAATGAAAATTACCACATTTTTATTTAATAAATATTTATACATAGCATATATAATTTTTTATTTAATTTACAATCTATAAATAATATTTTGCATATGTTTTGGATTAACTGGTCATTCATTTACCTGGCTTGAGGATCAATCCCGTAAAGGCTAGTTAATTGAGAATCTATTGTATTTTAAAAGAATATTTATAATATATAACTATTTGTGATTTTAACTTATATTCTTAACTAGTTTTTGATGAATGATCTTAGTTACCTGTTCATTTCTATACTTGCAAATCTTTTGAAGCAAAGAATCTACAGCTATAAATAATAAGCTATATTGTTTTGTTAGTCAAACATCATTATCTGTACTTGTCATCGACTGAAATCTCATTTATATCAGCACTTCTCAAACTATTTGATGTAGCAGACTGATAATTATTTTTTCAAATGGTTCATGGACTTGCGTAAGAATTCCAATTTTCTTCATGAAATAAGGTTTAAATTTAGACATACTTTCCTCATGCCACACTTCCTGGTGTAATCTAGTGTAAGTATTATTATATAATCTTTGATTGGCACAATACTTGTGAACTGTAAAACTATAGCATTCTAATATTATGTTTCAAAACATATGATAATTCCTTATGGACTGAAAATCAATTGCTGATGAAATAGTACCAGCCCATGGAAAGTTATTTTCAGTTGCACTGTTTTAAAATGTATTTTCAGTAATTGTTTTGCATGGATGACTCGATCTTTTTATAATCATGAACTTTTCTATTTGAAAAACAATCATCTTGGATTGAGTCATAAATTTTATGTATGTTTTATATTTATATATATTTTATATATATCTATATATGTTTTTATTAATCTGTGTCATGAAATATCTTATAAATACAAGAATATAGATATTTTATATAGTGATGATATTTTTAATATTGTTTTCTTAGCTCTGTATGTTAAGTCGTGAAATCTGAAAGAACAATTGAGTTTTGTTATTATGAAATATTTTTATTTGGCAAGAAATATTCTTGCACTGTATTGATTTGTTTGTTGTGCATATTCTTTTTATCAATGAAACTGCTTTTCTCTCTGTATGAAAACATATTATCTTCTCAATGGATGATTTATGATGATGATGATTATGATGCCTATATTTTGTGTTTTCCATTAGAGATTATAAAGATTTACTATTATCCATTATAAAATTCTAAAGAAATATTCTATAAGAACTGAAACAACATTACTAAATTAATTCACAAACAATTCTTTAAATAGAAAAGCTATCAAACTTTTGTAATGTCATTCAGATATGTGTAAAAACATTCTCAGTGTTTTTTAAGTCCTCTTCAATTACAATCATCTTACAAAACAGAACATGAAAAACGAGAAAGAAAGAAGTGTAATAAAGAATTTAGTGAAAGAAGTTATACAATTATCTAACATTTTGAAAATTCACAAATATATTACTTTCCCCATAAATGTTACTAGCACTGATTGTGAAAAAGATTATTGGATTTTTGAATTGCTTATATTGTAGTTAATACTCCCATAAAAGTAATTTGTAATGAAACTTTCACTAATAAATAAAATTTATATTTAGACATAAATTTTAATCTTTAAACTATAATTTTATCTTTAATTTATCTTTAGTTATTTTATCTTTAAACTAAATTTACTTTCATTTAAATATCTGTAATTAATTTGAGTTTTTATTGTTTTTTAATTACAGACTGTGCAAATTCTTTTACTGAACAACAAGTAGCAAGAATGCATTGTTATATAGATTTACAATATCAAAGATGGAGTGAAAATTTCTATATTCTGCCAGCACCACCTATTCCTCCAAAAATCATATCATCATCATCATCATCTGCTATTACATTAGCATGGATTCCACCTCTTTCAAGAAATATTGATAACATTGACTGCTCTAAATGCACAAAAGATCTAGAATTAATACAATATGCTCAGAATGCAGAATTTTCTGGAAATTATTTTTCAGATTTTTGGCAACCATCACAGGCAACTGGTAAATTTAAAGATTATGTAATAAATACTTTCCAAATTATTTTTAAAATACTGATTTAATAATTTCAGGTCCACCTGATGCCCAATTCTGCTCTCCAAATGACAAAATATGGATATCAGATTCCTCGTGCATGTATGAAAATTGCATATTTAATCTTACTTTTGAATATCCTGTCATACCAAGTTTATTGTCCATTTGGATAACTTGGAATGCAAAAGATGGTTTAAAAGAAGTTGAGATAATATTCACAGATGAAAGTAACATGATCATAACTGATATAAATGCATATTGTGATATTCCTCTTACAATACCATTATTTGTTAATAAGGAACTTAGCATGGTAAATTAATAAACTTTATAAACTATGCATTTATTATTTTATTTATAAAAACTATGTCTTACTTTCAACAGGTTCGTTTAAGAATAAATTCTTTTGTTGGCATAGATTCAGTGCAAATTATATCTACTGCTAATAATAATTACTGTGCAAAATGCAAACCACTATGGTACAAAGTGTTTCGAACTCCAGAATTTTCAACGGAATTATATCAAGAATTGGATACTAATGAATTTACAGACAAGTGCAAATTCATTTAAAAATTTTTTTTAATTTATAATTTTTTTTATCTTTGATAAAATTCTGCATTTAAAATATTTCAAACCTTTCTCAATTAACAATTATTTTGAAATCAACTTTCTAGTGATATTAAATTAGGAGAAGTATATACTTATACAGTACAAGCATTAATCCATAATTATTCATCTCATTTATCTCCACCTTTAACAATTAAGTATGGAACAGATTTATGTGGTGATGGGAAAATTAATGAGTAAGTATAGAAAATAAATGAAAAATCTGAACTAGAAATTTTTTATAATAAATAATGATTTTTATTTTAAGAAAAGAACAATGTGATGATGGGAATATAATAAACAATGATGGCTGCAATATGAAATGTGAAATAGAAGAATCCTATATGTGCAATGGTATATTATATATATATATATATATTTTCTATTTCCTTAAGATTTATTAAATTTGTATTATAATTTTAGGGGAACCAAGTCTATGTTATTGGCATAAAGGAGATGGTAAATGTGAAGATTTTGAAATTAAAACAGTTATAAGTGACTGTGGCCATTATACACCTGATCAATTTGAGGATCAGTGGGCAACATCAGCATACACATCACCATTATTTATCAATGATTTATGTTTGCCAGATATTGTTGTTGGTCATCCTGAAAATCCAGAAGTAGGTCATTTTGTTGTATAAATTCATCCATTGTGTTTTACACAAGTAGGTCCTCAGTTTACGTGGCTTATTCATTAAAAAAAAATGTAAATTGAAAATCATGTTTTTTGTCCAACCATATAAAGTTAATTTTGATATATATGGATGTTGTAGTAGCAAACAGAATGGCCAAATGAAATTTGTAAACATATTTTAAACATAGATAATAAGACAATTTAAGGCCATAAGTGATATTTCTGCAAAATATTAAATTGTTTAATGAATTTTTCATCTGCATTTTATGGAAATTCAACAAAAATAAAGAGATGTTTTATGCATTTGCATATCTGTGAAACTAAATAAGTCAAAACCATGTAAATCAGGGACCTACTGTATTTTAGTGATACAAATATTAGAAACTAATTCATAGAATTCATAGAAACTAATTTTTTTTTTTTTTTAAATTGACAAGATGTCTAAGTTTCCAATAATATTTACAAATTAAATAAAATAATTATTATGGATTTAAATTATTATTTCAATTCACATTATTACTATTATTCATTGTGATATTATTAGACTTAATATTAGGATTAAAACACCGACGAGAATACATAATGTAAATTACATATTACATAATGGTAATTTTTTATTTCAGATATATCTAAACTTAGCCATTCTTATTCCAATTGTCTTAGAATCAATAAATAATTAGAAATTAGATATATCTGAAAATTAAGAAGAAATTAAAATTTAAGTAAAAAACTACCAATCTATTAAAATGGATTATGTGTTAGAATAAATCAAGTAACTTTTAAAATTTATATAATGAATATACAACAACAATAATATTATGGTCATATATTTACATATTTCATTCACAAGCTCGTATTTATTTCCTTTTACATTCCATACATTTAGTCTTCATTCATATTTCCATTTCTGTTCTTGTTGTCCTTTATGCAGTCCAGTTGCAAATTCATGTTTGATAGTCTGGCTTTCTTTATTTTGAATATTGAAATCAAGATGATAATTTTACACTGTTGATGATTAGCCAATGATGGTACAGTCTAGTAGAGGGGCTGTCCCCTTGAGGTTCCGAGATAACCCAGGAACTACTTCCTTATAATAAATATATTTGTAAAAATATAAATTACTTTAAATATTTTTACAATTTTCCTGTTAACCTATGCAACCTGAACTATGTTAATTTTTTCATATATAACTAAAATCTATATAAAGTATGATATAAATAATTGTCATAAATAGTCCTTATGATGACAGGGATCAAACTGAACCCTATTGTAAATCAATCAGACAGCTAGAAGTGGAAATGCCCAAATTTATGAATTGCCCATTATCAATATTTATTATTACATGCTATGTTATCATAATTAACTTAACAAATACATAAATGTGAAAATTAGACACAAAAAGGATGTTTTCCATATATCAGATTGTTACTCATGACTCAAACTCATGTAAATTGCATTGATTCACATGAATTTGAATCCATGGCAATGGTCTCACAGAATTTACTAATAACATCACTTCTGTAAATTTTAGTAGTCATAAGGTGAGGATTACTTGTATATTATTAGATATATTATTAGATAGAATAAAATATATAACCAGAAATCCAGGAAATTCAAAAATTCAACAATATCCCAAGCATCTAGGATTTGTGACCATCTTTTGCATAGCACTATTATAACCCTCATAAAATAATAATACTAATAATAAACATTAGATAATCTATTTAAAATTATCATAGTATTAGAAAGATGACACTTTAAATAAATATTTATAAGGTAATATATATATTTTTCAGAGATGTGAAGCTGAACCAAATGCTAATATATCCTGGTATCCATGTGAAAGCTTTTTTGAAATGAATTATTGGTTGACAGTATCTTTTTCAAGACCAGTTGTTGCCACATCTGTTTTCTTTTATATAGGATCAGATGGTCAGGCACCAATTGCAATTGATTCCAATCATGTAAGAATTAATCTTTTAGATTCCAACAATGTCATTCATTATTCATCTGATAAAAGTTTATCATGTTCTCAAAATCCTTTTGAATTAAAAGTTGTTCATGATCTCAGTAAACCGTTCTATTTAACTTCAAAGATTAATATAACTTTTGAATCGTCTGATATATCTATTACAGCAGTTTCACTTAGATCAGCTAAATATTTAAATCCAGTTATTTTAAACCAATGTAAAAATGAAGAATTATACAGTCCGAAATTACAAAAATGTGTAATGTACTCTAACTGTAAAAAGCCAGCATGTTCCAAACCACTATCAAAAAATTATCAATTAAACTGTACTGGATATAAAGAAGGTGATTATTGTTATATTAAATGTAACGAAGGTTATTATACAAAAACAAAAGACAATATTATTACATGTATAAATGGCGAATGGATTGGATCAGATACATACTGTAAATCAATAGATTGTGGACAACCTAAAATAATGCATGCTTATACTATTTGTCCTGATGGAACAACACTAAGAAAAACATGTAATTTTAAATGCAAACCACCTGCTCGATTAAAAGGTAAGAAATTCCAGAGTTATTTGTATTGATAAAATTCAAATATTATATAATTTATGTGATAAAATAGCAAATATATTCTTTCAGGTGATATAATAGCAAATACTATTATCTGTGAAGCTAATGGATTTTGGTCAGTTCCAGACACACCATGTCAAATGATGTGCCCTCCTCTATCTTTACTTCCTTCTGTTATTTATTCGAAACCACAATGCCAAATATATAGTTTTCAAACTGGACAAAGATGTTATTTCCACTGTAAGACAGGCTATCAAGTAATTGGCCAACCAAAAAAGTAAGTCGTTAATTTATTTCGTATAATAATAATTCAATTTAATCTTTTTAATTTATATAATTTATTACCATTTCTTTTTCATAGAAAGAAATTTTATGTTGTGTGTGATGCTCATGGATTATGGCAAGGACCTAAATGTGTTCCAATTAATGGGAATTAATTAATTAAAAACATAAAATAATTTAAAATTTTAGTTAAAAACAATCATAAATTAAATAAAATGTTTCTCACTTCTGAAAAGATACAGTAAAAAAATAAGAGAAGCTAAGATCTGGAAATTAACCATATACTAAGATGATATTAAATTATTTAATTTTATTTAATAAATGTAAATTTTATAGGAAATCATTTACCATACAATATAAAATTTTTCATTAATATTATATATGTTAATATATTTATTAAAAATTCTTTGTTCTTTGTAAGTTAATAATTTATTGTTATTTAAATATATCAATATATAATGGGTTTATCTCAATGCAATTCTTGCAGACGAGTTAGAAAATATTTAGTTATACCAGAAATTAAAATTAGTTACATGTATTTTACAATATATTTTTCCTAAAAATAGAATTCACTTGATTTAATGATTCTTTAGCAAGAAACAAAGTTTCAAATGATAAATATAATATAAAAACTTAAAAATTTTCTTCATATGATGAAATAAACAGAAGACATGAATTTATAATTTGCAAGGAAACTATAGCTCAACCTCAGTTTAGAAGACCCTGATATGAGAGACCCTGATTTTATGAATAAATATAATTTGTACCAAAAATTTGATTTACAAGTTTTATTTCATTTTTATGAGAAATTTATAAATGAGTAAATATTTTAAAACTGGATTACAGCATGGCTTTTTAATGTAGAGGAATATAACTGGTATCCATATCATTATCATCTGTTCTGTTTTATGAATATATATTCTGCTAATATATGAGTAACTCCTAATAAATGAATATACATTTCAAATGAGAAATGGATTTGATTCTTATCTTTACAATAAAAATTGAAAGCAAATTCACTCAACTAATTTAAACAATTGTGTGGTAGGACTAATCATAAAATAATAGATTGGATTAATATGTTCAAAGCTGAAAAGAATCAGAAAAAAAATCTGATGTGACTGGAATTGAATCTGAATGGTCTAACTTGTAAAATAATATTTTATAATGCAGCCATCCAATAGACAAATAATGATATTTAATTTTTTATGAGTTATAAAATGGTATTTTCATTGAATTCAAATTCTTTCATTATGCTCTATTTTTTTTTTTTGATGAAACATGCAACACATATCATTTATTTTTGATTAACACTTGTATTGAATTACTGTGGTTAATGTATTTCTTGCAGAGAATTCTTTATGAGATTACTCAACAACTGCAGGGTATCAATCTTTGAAGACATTTCCAGTCTGCCTTTTCAATTTTTACACTGCTTTTGAATCAAGGACTAGTAAAATAGAACTCTTACATTAATTTGTAACTTTATGCCACTTTCCAATCAAGTTATTAAATGGCAAGACATTCTAGTGCCTACTATGTCTTAGCCATACCTTGATAGGATCAGCAGCTGTTCTATATCCTTTCTGAAAAATCTGGAGATATAGGATTTGAAATTGAACCTGGATCTTCCAAAGTGATAAGTGACTACTTTAACTTATATTTATCTTAAAGGATGAGGATTCAGAGGTTGTATCTAACTTTCTCTACAGGATCCGGAATTGATCCTGGATACTTTAGTAATAAATGACACATTATATTAGTCTGTATGAATGGAAGTTTTTACAACATTTCCTTCTGACAACTGGCTTCTTCACTAGAAAACTGCCTAATTTAGATTATTTTATAACATTTAATGCTAACTATAGAAGTTCTTTTATCATTATTTATATAATCAAATAGTATTGAACATATTTCAGTGAAAAATAATTGCCATTTTTGGCCTCAGAAACACATTATAATTTTTTAATAGAAATTACTGGAAATTTAGACCTTGATTATGGAAATTCAGTTCATAAATATTTTTCAGGAATGCTTTAATCTCATACACTGAGTTAAAGTATGTAAATTTTTTTAGCTATTTCATCATTAGAATATTTGTATATAATAGTAGAAATTTTGATCAATAAATTATCAGTAAAAAGTAACAAATTATAAATTTAGAACCAAATTTCTGTGTTTATTATTTTTAAAATATCATTTGACATTAATTATTGTGAATTATAAAATTAATACCTAATATGTTTATGAAAATTCATTAAGTTAAGAGTTTTCATATTCTCAAATTCATGCTATTAGAAATTAAGTTATTATATTTTACAGTAATTTTGTAATAATTTTCAAAACTACTGAATAATTTTTTACAATTAAATACAGAATTCCAATACAGTATGATTTATTACAGTGTAATCATATGAAACAATATAGCAGAGGTGGCCAACCTCGCTCCTGTGGGTGCAAGTGCACCCATAATCAATTTATTATGCACCCATAACACGATTCCTGATAAGTTAAAATAATTTTTTTATTTTATTTTCAATCAATTTCCTGATCCAGCTTTTAAGCAGAATTTTCTTGAAATTACTTATTACTTATTAATTAATTGAAATTTTCAAGTAATTATTTATTGACATATTAAATAACTCTATATATAATAAAATATAAGTACTTAGTT
>WUQG02402753.1:0-17317 GCA_011317285.2 Androctonus mauritanicus | reverse complement strand
TTCTCGGATATCTTTAATCGTTGCTACATAATATCTACTTTTTATGCTCCCTGGATGATAGGAATAACTAATAACTATCTTCTAGGGAGCATAAAAAGTAGATACTGTGTAGATAATAATCTCTGAAAGATAGGAATTATTGTTTCTGTCATTACTGATAATGATTCTTTTTCCATCTTCCTATCTTTAATCATTACTGCACAGTATCTACTTTTCTTATGCTCCCTGGAAGATACGAATAACTAATTCCTAGCTTCCAAAGACTATAAAAAGTAGATACTGTGCAGTAATGGTTAAGGATATCTTAGAACTATACTTGGGAAATTCTTGTCTTTCCTATGGTCCAGGGAATATAAAAGTAAATACTATGTAGATAATAATCCGTGGAAATTATCTACATCCTGGAAGATAGAATTAGTTATTCCTATCTTCCAGGGAGTATAAAAAGTAGATACTGTGCAGTAATGATTAAAGGTAGGAAGAAGATAAAAGTAGATACTGTGCAGTAATGATAAAAATAATCAATTCCTATCTTTCAGAGAGTATAAAAAGTAGATACTGTGCTGCAGTAACGATTGATATCCGAGAACTGCTTGGGAATTCTTGGTTTATAAATATCAACCACACAAAAAAGAAGTCTCATAATTCATAAAAACAATAACCACAATAATCTAGTTAAGTAGAGGAAATCATAGTTGGCTGGTCATTCGTTTTTAATAATATGAAAGTGGTTATAACGTAGACTGACCCGTGTGTTAAGAGTTGGTTGACACGTGTCAACTATTTATAGAATCGATAGTGCCGTTTCGCGCGAATTAATAAATAATTTTTACCGATCTTATATTTAATAAAATATTTTTCAACGTTTATCACCAGAAGCAATTACTAAATTAATAAAATTTATATAAATTATTTATTAACTCTACGTTGTGTGGAACCTGTTACCTGTATATCGGTGACACGAGGGCTTACAAAAATAAACAAAGCGTGGGAATACCAACCGGATATAATATTCTAACCTGTAAAGGTAGTAAAAATGATATATTGGATATAATTTTTAGCATTTTTGGAAAAAAAAAATTAATTATTCTATATTTGTTAGATATAATTTAATCAAAACAAGAAGAAAATTTTTTAAAAAATATATAAATATTAGATATTTTTATTTCTAGAGAGTTGCATAATTTTTTCTGCGAGATGTGTCATCGATTTAAATATCGGAAAGGACAAAACTGATGTTTTCCTTTAACATTTTCTATAAAAAGAAAAACTCTGACGCAACAAAATTTGAATAAAAATCAATATTGCACAACAAAATTTTTCTTTGAAAATTCATCAGAAGTAATGTAGCGATTAAATTTCGGGTTTAAAAGATACAAACCGGTTATTTATTAAAACCCACTCGTATACTAAATAAACGAGTAGTTCTAGAAAGGACTAATTGTCGACTTTTCCAAACATGTCCTTGTTTTGGGACGATTTAAGATATACAGGATTAAAATATATGCGTCAAAATTACTTTCATTGGCGTAACTTACGTGTTAAATGTCATAAAAACTCATTAATTAGTTCTAAGGTTTCCCTGTGATTATCTATGGAAGTTTAAAAATATGGGCATTCAAGATTCACAGAGAAATCTTAGAATTAATTAATAGGTTTTTTTATGACATATTTAAACAATTCATAAGTTTTTTTATATGATATCTATGGAAATTTCAATGCCCATAGTTTTAAATAGATGAATCTATCTCTTTAATCTTACTTCGTGGACATTCAAACATAGATATCACAGGGAAACCTTAGAACTAATTCATTTAATAGGTTTTTATGGCATTTTATCCAAATAACTCATAGGTTTTTTTATGGGATATCTATGGAAGTTTGAATGCCCATAATTTTAAATAGATGAATCTATCTCTTTGAATGTCCATGAAGTAAGATTAAAGAGATAGATTCATCTATTTAAAATTATGGGCATTCAAACTTCCATAGACAGCCCATAAAAACCTATGAGTGATTTAGATAAAATGTCATAAAAACCTATTAAATTAATTAGTTCTAGGGTTTCCCCGTGATATCTATGTTTGAATGTCCATGAAGTAAGATCAAACATAGATATCACAGGGAAACCTTAGAACTAATTAATTTAATAGGTTTTCATGACATTTTATCTAAATCACTCATAGGTTTTTATGGGATATCTATGGAAATTTGAATGCCCATAGTTTTAAATAGATGAATTGATCTCTTTAATCTTACTTCATGGACATTCAAATATAGATATCACAGGGAAACCTTATTAACGAATTAATTTAATAGGTTTTCATGACATTTTATCTAAATCACTCATAAGTTTTTATGGGATATCTATGGAAGTTTGAATGCCCGTAATTTTAACTAGATGAATCTAAATGATTAATTAATCTTATTTCAAATTCAGATTTTTAATAAGTCGGTTATCTTGCTTAATTTTATTAAACTGGAATTGTTTACAAGTTATCAGGAAGAAACCTTTAAAGTTTGAACGTCCACCATTTTTAAATGGTTGAAAATAAAGTGTCGATTAATTTTATCGAGATAATCTTCAAAAATTTTACTTATAAATTTCATAAAAAAACCTATCTTTCAAGATGTATAATATATGAAAGTATCGCAGAAGTTTGAATGTCTGCCATTTTTAAACAGTTGAAGTTAGGCTGTTAAAATGATGCGGCTTCGAGTTAACTTTAATGACAGGACATCACTGCCAAATTTAATGAAAATCTACTACTCAAAAGTTATTAGTAGAAGACATATAGACAGATATACGACATGCCGATGCTAAGATTCTTACTATCCTTCGGAAAGTAGGCTAATAATCGCATACGAGAACTGGAAACGAAAAAATAACATCTGCAGAGCGCTAGCCGGATATTTTAGTAACGTAGATGTTATCTATCTTCGTTTCAAGAATAGCGTTAGTGCCATTTTTTTTTTACATTTCTTCTAATAAAACTATCAATATTATTTTATTCTGAAGTTAACCTCAAGAAAAACAGTTAATCCGGCAGTTTAATGGAAGAAATCAAATTCTGTAGAATTATGTTAGCAGAAATATTTCGTGTAAATACAGATATACAGGATTAAAATATATGCATCAAAATTACTTTCAATGGCGTAATTTACGTGGTGTTAAATGTCATAAAAACTCATTAATTAGTTCTAAGGTTTCCCTGTGATAATCTATGGAAGTTTAAAAATATGGGCATTCAAGGTTCACAGAGAAATCTTAGAATTAATTAAATTAATAGGTTTTTTATGACATGTTATTTCAACAATTCAACAAGTTTTTTATATGATATCTATGGAAGTTTGAATGCCCATAATTTTAAATAGATGAATCTATCTCTTCATGGACATAGATATCACGGGGAAACCCTAGAACTAATTAATTTAATAGGTTTTTATGACATTTTATCTATGGAAAAAATGATATTATATATGTATACGTTGATTGGAATTAAATATGAGGCTTGTGAATTTTAATTGTAATTATTGCTGAGACTAATTAAACACGCTACATCAATAAGAAGATCGCAGAATTAGACATGGCAAATAATTCTTAAGGTAAACGACCGACTTTCGATTATTTGTAGGTCGACATCTACGGAAATAAGAGATGAATCATAAAACTTAATTATGGCATTTTTAAATTACATTTTAAATTATCTTCTCTCCTACTGATTAATTTATTTACTGGCAAACCGTATACTTAAGTGATTAATCATTTATAATGAATATAACTGTTAAGTATATGTATATATATATATTATTTTTTCTTTCAAAAGCAATGTTCTGAAACGATTCTTTTATTATTTATAACAGCTGAACGTTAAAATCGTGTATAGTAAAAATATTATGGTAATAAATGTTACTATATCAATAAATCGCCTTTATCTAGGGAGTACTAAAAAATGCATAAAATGCATTTTATGAGTTTTAATCTGTTGGATATAAATTCGGATATATTATTACTTTTTAATGAATTGTGTAAGTATATGTGTGTGTATGTGTGTAGTATAATGAAATATAACCTGTATTTTAATTATCAATTATTTGTTTCAGTTGGCAACACTAGTAGTTGGGCGCCATGTTTTTTACTTTTTTGAAATGGAATAAACTTTTCTTCCCTTTCTCTCTCAGGTTTGCTGTTAATATATGCCAATCGGTAGGATTGCATAGAATGCAAAGCCCGGAAAAAATTGTATCGATTGATAGGAGGAGTCGAGGTATGCAAAATATCCCTAATAAACCAGGGGTCAAAGTTCAAAGGTTAACGAGATACAGAAGCTGAAAGTTTCACAGTGCATATGGTTTGATGCTGTGCTTTGGGGGCTGGACCAGGCAATCCCTGTCCTTCACCATCCGGCCCCCCTCCACGGGTGTGGATGCAACCCGTGGTTGGAAATGACCCCGCCCCTTAGTAATCTTCCTGATTGGGACATAAAATATGCAAAAAAAAAAAAAAAAATACTGTGCTTCGCTTCGCTACAGTGTGGAGCGTGACGCCGTGCTATGCTACCTAGAGGCGTGTATATCTCGTTAACCTTTGATCTTTGGCCCCTAATTCATTAGAGATATTTTGTGTATCTCGATCCCCCCTATCGACCGATACCATTTTTTCCGGGCTTTGCAATCTATGCAATCTTACCTATATTATCTACAGTATTTCCACTCATATAAATAATTAAATGTGTATTCATCCATGGTCTCCCGTTATCTCCTGAGGTAATATTTTAGTGTATTTTCGCGTCTGAATTGCAACAGTTGTATGAAATATTTAATATTCGTTTTAAAAATGCATTTAAGTGGAAGATAACATTAAATATTTGTAACTGTGTGTACATAGTATGGCATCTTTATGCGAAAAATTAATAGAATAATAATATATGGCATAAGTGTCGATTAAGTGTAAGAACGAATTTGAAATATTTGTACTACAGCAAAAATTATAAATTGATGATAAAAAATTCAATACAGTATTTATAATGATCTGGAACAGATTAATCGTCTACAGTGTGAATCGATAGATAAAAAGTATGAGAATTAATAGAAATCTCTCTTTTAAACAAGAGAAGAGTTATGAATCCTTGGATCGGAAGATGGGAAACAGTAAAATGTATACAGATGCAGTATTTGTTTATTTATTGTATTTTCCGTGAATATTGTAAGAAAAAAAAATATTCAGCATTACGCTACAAAAATACCTTTCAATTTTAAAATATTTCGTAGACTGCAAATATATTACACAACAGTTTAAAGCTTGCACAACGAAGCAAATGTAGTACGAAAGAATGACATATAATCAGTAGACTTTTTGACATAGTTTAGTAAATATTTAATTTGAATTATTGAGTTGTAGCGGTGGTCGAATTAAAAATTAAACTATTATTGATATTTTACCTGAATAATGATGCTGTTCCATGATTTTGAACTGCCAAAAATTGTCAGTAAAATTGGCGTAACTATTATAATTGAATTAAACTTTTTAATATCTGAAAATATGATAAAATTCAAGTCTACCTGGATGTAACTAAGCTTCAAACATTTTTTGCCAGAAGAATGTTGTACTTATAAGTAATAATAATAATCCTAATGCCCACCAGGGCGGGCTTAACATACGATCGAGTGGATGTTGAGCCTGCTGAGGGCGCCGATATTTAAGAGGCATCAAAGGGCGCTGGTACATTTTGTGTTTTATTATTATTATTATACTAAAACATAATTATTTTTACACATAATTTAAAGAGTGATCCCCAGTCCGGTCACCGTTTAAATTATGTAATGGTGAGCAGAGTGAAACAAGCTTGCAGAGTGAAGAGCTTGTTTCCCACCAAAGCTGACAACTTGAGGAGGCGCAACAAAAATTTTCGCTCTGGGCTCTAAAAGCTCTGGAGCCGGTATTGCTGCCCACCCTCTCACACGGATATGGGCATGTTGTTGTTGTTGTATAAGTTGAAAACCAGGAAAATAAAAACACGTTCGAACTAATAACTCCGAACGAGTAGTAACTGAGAAATGGAAGAAAAACTCAAATTTAATTCAGTACCATAATAAATAATCAGATCAAATTAACCAGAAATTATATTTTAATAAGCAAATATTAGAAGAGAAATTAGTTTAATCATCATTAATGACAGACGTCAAACATTGCATCATAACTCATTAACAGGTATCAGCACGATATCATAATCTAAAGTTGAAGATGAATGGGGTCACATCATCTGAATAATAGAGTTGCAATCAAAAAGATTTGCCCTCTTCTGCAAAGATTATTCTAAATTAGTCTCTTAAATAAATTAAATTTTATTCTTATCTATAAATTACAACTTAGAACAAGATTTTTTTTCCAATTTTTATATTTTCTTAACCAATCTTTTCTCGTTCCAGACAATGACTGAACAGAAATATTCAAAATCAGATTCTTCTAAACTATTTTAAATATTAAATAAAGTATATTCTACTTTGATATCATGAGTAATTAGTGACTTACTTCCTTCGATCAGCATCCTTTTTAAACTTAATTAAGAAAAATAAATATGTACTCCTCTTTATTAATATACTAATCAGTTAAAATTTGCATCCTCAATGGTTTATCAAAAATAAAGCTATTATATTAAGAAGTATAAATATATTGAATTGCATGCTTAATTCTAATTATCTTTTTTATGTTAATGTGTTAATGCTAAAGCAATAGCATAAGAAATATTGCAGGAGTGTCTAGTCACTCTCTAACATTTCATTAAATAAATATGTTTATTGATTGTGTGCCATATTTTTCTTCACTCTTTATGCATAATTTAAAAAATTGATGTTATGTATGAATATATAGATATATATATCTACAGTATTTCTATTCAAATAAATAATGAAATGTGTACTCGCCCTTGGTCTCTCGTTATCTCCTTATGTAATAATTTAGTATTTTCACCTCTGAATTGCAACAGCTGTATAAAATATTTAATATGTCTTAAAAATGCATTTAAGTGGAAGATAACAGTAAATATTTGTAACTGTGATGTACAATATGGCTAGTGGCACCGAGGGGGGCGGAGGGGCGGACCGTCCCTAGACTCTGATCAAAGGGACCTCCGAAGAACCTTTAGTTTATGTACCTATATGTAGGAATATAAAAAAAGGGACTTAAAAGGGATCTGGGAGGATGATTACGTATAAATGTGCCACGTTTATGTTAAAAAATTTATGTTAGAAGCGCTGATGCTATAATTTTATAAGATATGAGCAGTTTTCCATCCTTCTAGCCATGCGCCTGCCCTCATGCAGCAGCTCGGGTGGTAAATATGGATCTATGTGCAGAAAGTGGGTGGGTAAGCGTGTGTCAAAATACTGTTACAAACTAAACAAATTTAATAATTTTTTCCCTAGATTTAAGGAAATTAAGATTTTTTGTTTTCCAAATCATTTTAACTATTTAATTTTGATTAAATGAATGTTAATTATATATTTGTGTTGACATTTTGTATGGTGATCATTCCAATTAGGAAAGCCCCGGGCCTCGATAGCTCTAGGTCCGCCACTGGTTACAAACACTTAATTTCTCCAGATACTCCACAACAACATTCTAATTAATTTTAAATACTCTCATCTTTTTCTTACCGTATAACTTAGATTCAATAAATATGCATAGTACTTCATTGGAAGAGAAAAAAATCTTACTCTTTTGGAGAATTTATAAAATATAAACTATATAATAATTCAATTATTGATATCAGCTATATCTTTAAATGTGAATCTGCATTTTGTATTATGAACAAATTTTCTACTATTTATAATTCAGCTTGCTTCAATTATAGAAATATTCTTCACACTTTTCAAAATTTTAATTTTTCATTTAGATTCTTTTATAAAAATTGAAATTTTAAAATTGATGTAACTTCCATTTTTTTTTTTTTTTTTTGTCAACTATTCAGTTATATTGTATTATTTTATTACCATTCCCTAAATATGGTTTTTTTATGCCTATAAATTTAATAATAATAATAACATTCTATTTGAAAAAATTTAATGCAGTATCTTATAAATCATTAAAAATTAAATTTTCTAAAAAGTGATCTATAGAATTTTCTAGTTTGTCTTAAATTAAAATGGATATTTATCCATCAAACCTTTTATGTCATTTTATTTTTCTATATTTTGAAAAATACTTGAATAAAGTTTTCCAAATTATTTTTTATGATATTTGTAATAATTTGCAAAACTTTATTCAAATATTTATGTTTTAAATCATGAATGTTTTAATGATACATTATATTTTAAAATATATAATGTATCATTAAAACTGATAAATTATATTTTAAATATAATGTATCAGTTTTATCAAAAATTTAGAAAGTTTTATTTTTCTCTGAAAACTTGAAAACATTCGAAGTGAATTGGCAAAATTCGAAAAATTGATCAAAAAGGAATTTTATCATTTCAGTTTATTTGATAAATATATACCAGCGGTTGCATAGGAATCCATACTAAATATTTTCTCTTACTGAATTTTATGTCATTTTTGTTCTTTGTCAGATATTAAGAAGCGTAGCTATTCAAGTGATCCGCCCATACACTTAATGAACCGATCGTCATGATGTGTGGTTCAACGAACCGAACCTAGATCACTCCTGGAAAAAATTTGAAAGTGTGGGACTCAAAACTTGAACTCTAATTTTTCACGTGATCTGCAATCGCTTAATCATATAGCCATCTAGACGATTTCTGAACTCCCATACTTCTAGATTTTTTCAATAAACAGCCAGCATTTGATTCCCATCTATCGCTTCCCAAAAAGAATCAGTCATAGATTTGTATGCTTCGGAAAGGATTCTGAAATAACCTGTTATTTAATATTCACTCGAAAGGATGCGACATTAAATTAAAGATAATTTTCCACCAAGTTTGATTTAATCAATGCCGATTTTATAAATTAATACGGATATCTAAGTAATAGTTTGATCAAAAATAGAAAAATAAACTTCATTCAACTGGATACTTTTAATTTAAAATAAAATCAGGTTGAAATTTTTTTTTAAATCAGAATCATCTGCTTATAAAATCTTACTAAGTGAGCTATAAATGATTTCATGATGGATCTGTTTCTAATTGACTGGATTCATTGAATTACAGGTGGAAAGACGTTAAAAAAAAACTTCGGTGTGAAATAACTGAAATTTTTAATATTTTTGATCGGAAAAAAATTTAACACATTTTTAATATACTTTTTTATATAAATGATCGCTATATTATCGGATGGATGACTACAAGTTTATAAGTATAATTAAAATTTAGTTAAGAGCGTGGTAATCTGCTCCATTTCTTCTGAATGGAAATCTTTCAAGAGAACTGACGTGAAATCAATCGATTAGTCATGTGTAAGATAATAATGTACGCCCATTTTTTGTTTTAAACTACTTTCCAACCAGACGTTAATAAACGGCCGCTAAAGTCTATCACAGGTTTCCCAGATCTATGACGCATCCTAATTAGGTTGGACCTGGAGTCATTCTCTAAAAATATCAGAAGAATAAACCTCGAAATTCGACTACGGATCCACTATCAGAAAGTCTTCAACGGTATCATCCATTCGACAATAAGCCCTACTATTTTAGATCGCTTTCTAATAGTTACAAGACTATTTCAGAAACTTAAAAGAACTGCACAGTCTAGGCAGATAACACAGTATAGAAACTAGGAACTGCACAGTATAGGTATAGGCAATAGTTCGTGCCTATACCTAGATACATACGGATACATCATGCCTAGATCCATAGCGATACATAGAATCGTATCGGTAAATATACGATCTGTTTTGAAATAATCTGGAGATGTAGGACACATAATCGATCTTATAAACTTAACTATAAAGCTAGTATAATATATACTAGCTTTATAGTTAGCTAGTTTTATCGTATATATATTTACTATAATATATAGTAAATATATATTAATTTGAGCTAATAAATGATTGCTAGTTGATTGCTAGCTGCCTGTATATAGTCAGATAACCAATCAACTAGCTCAAAAATTAATTAAATCGAACAAATGTGTTTCCATTCTATTGATTCTGATTCATTCAATATAAAGAAAATTATATTCTTCTATGTCAGAGGTGGGCCACCTGTTCGCCAATCGCCACGTATGGCGATTTGAACTTTGGCATATTTTTATTTTTTTTCTTAATAATAATGAAAATTAATTCTTATTATGTTAAAAATTGGAAAAAACTAGGTATTATTCCCGTCGTCCGGCCGAAAACATGCCATTATTTGTGCCATTATTATTATAATTTTTAGAAGGTATGGCGAATTGAACATTTCATTCGCCACATATATGACAACTTTAAAAAATATGTTGCCCACTTCTGTTTTATGTATCGATATACAAGTTATATGTTATCTTATTGCCACTTTCCAACCAGGAAAATGACAATAAGATAACATATAACCATATACAGAATAACAGAACTTGTGTATCGATGACATAAGCTCGCATGATGGGTATTCATATCTCGGGCCCGCTATTCACACCTATAGTGAACTCGATAATCCTGTAAGATAGGGTTCAATGGACCGATCTAGAATCCTTCTTGAAAACTCTAGAGTTGTGAGTGAGATCGTGAGCTTTCAGATGGAAATGCAGTTTCACTTGCACGCAGTCATTCGGCTGAATATATTTAGTATTATTCTTATATTAGTGATGAGTTTAAACATATAAAATACCGTTTGATTGGTCCCATGAAAAGGTATTAGTTTTCTACTCAGATAAAAACTTTCTAAGTAATCTGGTCCTAGTGCACTTCAGTCGAGTTGACCTCCATATGCAAGGGCAGCTTGTGATTGAGTTTGTGTTATCACTTTATAATTATTCAATGGTTTAAAAATAAATACAGTAATATAAATTATATTTGTATTTTAATATAATAATTAATTTTTGTAATACTAGTCTAATATTTACTAGTTAGTATTTTATATCTATTTAATTAATTAAGGAAATATTATGGAAATGTCATTAATAAAAAACATACTAATCCAATATATTATATTGTAACTTTTTAAGATGCAGCACAATTAAATGCAATGATTCCTTAGCTCATCTATTGAAAATAATTTTTTAAAACTTTTGTAATTAATTATATCATCCATTAATCATAACATTTTATAGATGGTATACAAATTTTGCTAAGTTGCCAAAACCCCTAACCGCCTTATGTTGCGTGAAACATAAAAGAAGCTTATATGTCATAGGAGGATTAGGAAAAATGAGCATTTCTCTTTGTAGCCACCCCGATGTTTACTGTTACGATGATGAAAATGACGAATGGCTAACATGGACACCATTACCTTCTCCTAGACATGGAGTAACAGCAATTTCAGTTGGTAGGCTCATTTTTATATTAAAATATGAAATTCGATTTCATTTATAAAATAATAATTATTTTTATTATTCTTACTAATATTTTAATAATGTATTTATTATTACTGTGTTATTATTTATGAAATTTTAGGAAATAGTTTATTTGTGGCAGGAGGTTTGACTTCTTTTGAAAAATTCGCGCTATCTGATCTCTTGTGCTTGGACAACATAAACAGATTATGGACGGAGTGTGAGCCAATGCCTTTGCCTATGTGTGGAATTGCAGCAGTTTCTCTGCCTCCTCTAGAATACTAATTGATTCTTCCTTACCGATGTAATATTATTTTATTCATTAAATAAAATGATCTTATTTTGTGAATTTGTTTATGTCATGTCTTTATCTTATCGTCATAAAATCGTTTAAAAAACGAATTCATATTTACGCTGAATGAGTATTCAAATAAAAATATCAGTCAAACTGTAGATTATATTTCTCTTTTTAATTTTTAAACAAGAATTAAATAATCGGAAATAAGTCGAATGTTAACAGCTATTTGACAATACTTTAATATGACAATCTATTCTTTTGACAATTAATTCATAAAATATTATTACCAATCAAAAATATATAGAATAACACGATTTTCAAATGTTTTGTTTTTATTTAATTTTTTTAATATATTTATTGTTTACAACGAGGATATCGAGTTTTCCTCATCCTGGGACATCGAACTGGAATAAAAATTTCAAAAATGTATTCCCTATCGTTCGAAGAGACGAAAATCAAACGTGGATCACTTCAGGTACGAACGGAAGCCACAAATGGAATTTGCTGAGACTTACGTCTGTTGACTTTAAAAGAATGCCAAGAAAAACAGATGAAAATACTATTTTCGAAAATATTAAACAAATTCCACCTGAAGAAATTAAAATGGCGTTATTAGCTTCATTACCTTTCATGAAAGTATACCAAGAAGACTTGAATACTAAATGTTGTTTCAACAATGGTAAATGCTATAAAAAAGATAAAAGTAAGACATTTGATTATAATCTTTAATAATTTAAATCGTTATAAGCAAATATTAATTTTTTTTCACTTTAGAATACTTGTGTATCTGTCCTCCTCAATTTTCTGGGACTTTCTGTGAAAATGATGTGGATGAATGTAAAAATAAAACTGCAACATGCCCTGATAATTCATATTGTGTTAATACGTATGGTTCATATAATTGCACTTGCCAATCTGGATTTATCAAGAAAGGAACACAATGTGAACGTAAGATCGCATTTTTTATTTTTTAAATCGTTCAAATATAGTTCTTATCACTGTTTGGTTTAGGTCAAATTACTTGTGAAGAAGAACCATGTCTAAATGGAGCAATGTGTATGGACGGATTTAAAGATAGATCTTTTGTTTGTGCATGCCAAGTTGGTTTCGTAGGAAAGAGATGCCAATTTAGTAAGCATATAATCTTTCATATTAATTGATGAATTTTAATTTGTATTATTTTTTTAAATCCATGTGGTATCATTGGCTGATTATTAACTGAAAGTGCCATTCTAAACTCAACTTAAAATTATACACACTCATGGTGGGATCAGTTGAACTGTACAGACAAGATTATCATTTAAATTTTTATCTATAAAATTATTATTAATAATAAAAGTGATAGCCTAACGTAATGCTGTCATTTTTTGGCTTACAGTAAAAAAAGCCAAATCTATGCACATTAAAAAAACTGAAAATATTTTCTTCTTGTTATTTGTTTTTATTTCATATTTTGGTAGGATTGCATAGATTGCAAAGCCCGGAAAAATAGTATCAATCAATAGGGAGGTCGAGGCATGCAAAATATCCCTAATGAACTAGGGATCAAAGGTTAATGAGATATAGAGGCTGAAAGTTTCACAGTGATATGGTTTGATACTGTGCTTCGCTTCGCTACAGTGTGGAGCGCGACGCGTCCCGTTCCCGCGCTATGCTATCTATGCTACCTAGATTCGTGTATATCTCTTAACCTTTGGTCTTTGACCCCTAGTTCATTAGGGATATTTTGCGTGCCTCTATCCCCCTATCGATCGATACCATTTTTTTCTGGGCTTTGCAATGTGTGTAATCTATCCCATATTTTATTCGATTACAAACTAAAACTAATTAGAATAATTTTTATATTTTAGCTGTACCTGAATGTGATGATTTCTCGTGTAGTGAACAGGAACTGTGCATTTCTACTGTTGAAGGTTTTAGATGTGTACCTCTTAATATTCTTCAATAATTAAATTATAGATATTGTATAAATATTAAACAAAAATTATTTTATAAATATTTATAAAGAAATTCAATAAACATATTAATTTATAATACTAGACGAAACATGATATTTTATAATTGAAAAAAATTAATTAATTTAATTTAATTGACGTCATGAATATCGACGTCGTTAATTGGTCTTTAATTTTATATGCTCATATTTTTTAAAATAGTTTTGATTTAAACATTTATTTATTTTGGAATATATGAATTTACGATGCTTCTGCATCTGCAATGGTTAAGAATGATATTTTAGTTAATTAGTAAAAATTATTGAAATAATTTGTATTTATAGTTTTAATTGGCAGAGAGCGCAGTCTCTTTCGAGGAAAATACTGCACATGCAGCCTCAATCACGATATCAAAGCTATGGATGTAAGTTACCATAGTTACGTGTAATATCATTTAGTAATTATTATGATAAGATTGCATACATTGCAAAGCCCAGAAAAAAGGTTAACGAAATATACACGCACCTAGGTAGCATAGCACAGCGTCGCGCTCCACACTGTAGCGAAGCGAAGCACAATATCAAGCCATATATAGCCTCTATATCTCGTTAACCTTTGACCCCTAGTTCATTAGGGATATTTTGCATACCTTGTCTCTTCCTATCGATTGATACCATTTTTCCAGGTCTTTGCAATCTACGCAATCCTACCAAAGGTATAGTCCAGTACAGTCTAAAATTCAAAATGGGTGCCAGTTTGAATTTTCGACAGGTTTAACTTTTATCAAATCATTTTGAACATAGGCATAACCATTCAAAATGATTTAATAGATTATTTTATTCATCGAATCATTATTGTTTATCTATCAAAATAAGTGCCGACAAAAAATCGAAATTATGCTTTTTCCGAGACATAAA
The DNA here is from genome assembly GCA_011317285.2 of Androctonus mauritanicus. Lineage (NCBI taxonomy): Eukaryota > Metazoa > Arthropoda > Arachnida > Scorpiones > Buthidae > Androctonus > Androctonus mauritanicus. Next base: position 2,744 of record WUQG02402753.1, on the reverse strand, counting down.
TTAATGCAACTGTCACAGTTTATAATCGTATAGTGAACTTTTACGTGTGTAGTAACTTTAGAAAAATTGTTACTATAGTAATTTATAAAACCGTATTCAGTATCTTGGAAACGGCAAAGATTTGAACATTATTAATTATCTCCAAAATTTCAAATGTTGCGTTGCTAACGGATACTGAGAGGATTTCAATCTTTGAGATTCTAATTTCTAAACGAAATAAATCCCAGAATTTAATTTATTTAATAAAATAATCGTAATATATCATATACATATTAACTTTATTCACATAATTTTCCTTTATAAATTCCAATTTTTCTTATTTTGAGTATCAAGGAGGATAAATTATATAAATTTTATTGTATAAATCTAGCATAGAGTGCATCATGGAATTTCCATTGTTTATAATGTTAAAATCATGTACAGATAAAGCGCAATTTCATATTTTTTCTTTACATATAACATCTGTTTTATATACTTTAATGTTTTTGCATAAATAAACTTTTTAGTTACCAAAAAGTATGACACATTAACGTTGTAATGTCTGATGAAAATTTAACGATCCTGATATTTCTGATTAAATTTAAGCGATATTTCTATATTATATAATTTAATCAGCATATAGAAATTCCTTAGCAGTAAAGGAAATAAAAATTGGAGGTATTTTGATTTAAATAATATTTATGCATATAAAAAAGTAAAAGAAAAAAATATTTGTTAAGGTGCATGCATAGCCGACTCGAGGTACCAGCAAAACGAGCAGACATACATACTCCAAGTGCTATAGGATGCCTCCCATCTGTTTGAATAAACTATCGGTTGAATAAACTATTTAAAATAAAATAATCAAAATATGAAAATTTCCTGAAGCGAAGTCAGATTTTTCAAAAATATCTGACAGTTAAGTACTTTGTGTTACTGATTAAATCTGAAAAATTGGCACAATTTTATAACAGAAATTAGTGGAGTTAGTAATTCAGGATGATGGGAAGTGATCGTTTAGTGTAAAAATAAATTTATTTACAATGATTAAAATGTTAATATTTATAAAATGGTTTGAAATTCTAAGGTTGTGTCGGAACTTTTTCCGAAATTATTGTTAATAAAATTTTTATTTCTATATCTTCCCCTCTCACTGTAATAAATAAATATATAAATAAACAAATAATGTATTTAAGAGAACATTTATAAACTTCGTTATGCTAATATGAACACGCTTTGATCGCTCCACTCCGTTATTTGTCATCATACAAAGTTAACGGTGACGTCACAAATTTGAACATCTTTTACTTAAAATTTTACCCGATTTTATTTAAAAATCAAAAATAAAATACATGAAATAATTAAAAAAAAAAAAACGAATTTCTTTATTAGCACTGGTATTTTTTTTACGCATCTTGTTCTTTAATTTCCAAATAGTTTCAAAATAACTGGATATAAACGTCTTAGAATAAGAGAGTAAATTCCCGATTAACCAGGATAGTTGAGAAATTAATCTCCGTGGATAATAGATTCCTCGGAACTGACTTTATTCTTTCGACGATACAAGTGTAGTTATTGCCAGAAAGATTCTGTTTTGAGTGATTAATTTAGATTCGTGTGATGTATAGTATCTCTTAGATTTTATATCTTTAAACGGCGGTCATGCCATTTGAAGATGTGAATCTAAACCAATTGGCAAACAGCCACATACAAACCGGAACCTTACATTTCCTTGTAAGTTCTGATAAATACGATACATTACTATTATTATTATTATTATATGAATAAATTCTAGTAAACGTTACTGTTCTAGATTCTTCAACATTTAAGATTTCAAGAAAGATAATTGAATAAAAAATTGTACGCATAAAAAACGATATTTTTAAACATATAAACTCTGAAATTGCACAAGTACTATTCAAAAATTTATAAATAGTTGTCAGTGCAGCATAATTATCGTTTAAGGCGATACTTCGCGATAAAATATGATAGTTCGCGCGTAACTTTCTTTTATGCTATTTTCCAATATTGTATAATTATTAAGTGACAAATCAAGTTTGATGTCTAATGCTCGCCAAGTTTTTTTTTTATTATTTATCCGTTTTAAATAACTGAAACGATGAGAGAACTTGTATTCAATAAATAAGTTATTTATGAAATTTTATAAAGACATTGATTATTTAAACACTTGTTTTTGTTTAGTTTAATATTATATATATATATATAAATTTTTATAATGGCAAATTGTATCATATCTGAACTGAATTTTTGAAATATCAAATTAAAATTTGAGTAATATTTAATGTTTAAAAATAATTTTTATAATTTTAAAATTTTATAAAGTAATCTTCTTTCTTTGTGTATGAGAAACATGTTTCTCATTGACAATTTATTCTAAATAGTCTGAATTAAAAAGATTTTGACGAGTTTTGCAAGAAATGTGCACCCGTTAATGTATCTTTTCTGCAAATATTAACTTGTTTACAGTGAAACTAACCTGAAGGCAAAAATATTTTCTTTTTATGACAAAACCAGTGGCGTACCAAGAAGCGGAGAGGCGGAACCGCCCCGGGCCTCTGATCGGGAGGCCTCCAAAGAACCTTAAGTTTTATGTATATGTGCCTATATGTAGGAATATAAAAAAGGGACTTTAAATATTCTGGAAGGGTGATTACGTGTTTATGTTTAAAAGTTTATGTAAGAAGCGCTGATGCTATAATTTTATAAGATATGAGCAGTTTTCCATCCCTTTAGCCATGCGCTAG